>VMDO01009293.1:0-78338 GCA_007922755.1 Pedetes capensis | reverse complement strand
AGTAACTGGCTCCACCGCACTTTTCTCCTCTGTTCACCCCTCTCCAGTGCTGACCACCAGGACCACCTCACCTGTGACCTCCAGCTCCACTGGGGCCCCCTCCTCTGCTCACACGCTGACCACCAAGACCTCTTCACCCGTAACTTCTGGCTCCACCACATCCCCCTCCATCTCTGAGACCACACAGGTTCCCACAGCACCCACCAGGGCCAGCTTGAGTACGGCCCGTGGCTCAATATCTCAGTCTATCCCTGAGATCACATGGACGCTGCCAGTTCTGACCACGAGGACCACCTTGCCTGTGGCTACGGCCTCCACTGTGTCTCCCTCCTCCACTCCAAGGTCCATTCACACATCTCCCCTGCTGACCACCAGGACCACCTCACCTACGGCCACTACTCAATCCACTATACCCTCGTCCTCTGCCCCAGGGTCCACTCACACAACCCTAGTGCTGACCACCAGGACGACTTCCCCTATGGCCACTGGGTCCACTGTGTCGCCTTCCATCCCTGAGATCACATGGACTTCCCCAGAGCTGACCACCAGGGCCACCTCACCTGTGACCACTGGCCTCGCCACACCTTCCTCCTCTGCTCACACCTCTCCAGCACTGACTACCAGCACCGCTGTGACCCCCTCCTCTGGCCCAGGGTCCACGCACACATCCCCACTGCTGAGCAGTGGGACCACCTTGCCTGTGACCACAAGCGCCACTGGAGCCCTCTCCTCTGGCCACACCTCCCAGGTGATGACCGTCAGGTCCACCTCGCCTGTGGCCACCGGCTCCACTGCAGTCCCCTCTACTGTTTCAGGGTCCAGTCACACATCCCCACTACTGACCACCAGGACCTCTTCACCCACGGCCACGACCAAATCCACTGTACCCTCTTCCGCTGTCCACACCACCCCAGTGCTGACCACTAGGGCCTCCTTACCCACAGGCACTGGGTCCACTGTGTCCCCCTCCATCCCTGAGACCACACAGACCTCCCCGGCACTGACCACCAGGACTACCTCGACTATGGCTACTGAATCCACGGAGGTCCCCTCCTCTGTCCCCACTTCCTCAGTGCTGACTGTTAAGACCTCCTCGCCTACAGCCAGCGGCTCCACAGCTTCCGCCTCCATCCTGGGTTCCACTCACCCTCCCTTGCTGACCACCAGGACCTCCTTGCCTGTGGTCACTAGCTCCAGCCCTCCCCCCTCCTCTGCCCTGAGCACTGTGCGCACCCCAATGGCTCCCCGCAGCAGCCCACTGACCTTCAGCGTGTCCACTGCCTCACCCTCGGGCCTCAGCACCCTCAGGCCCACCGTCGCTTCCAGTCCACCCTTTTCTCCATCGCCCTGCTTCTGCCGGGCTTTTGGACAGCTGTTTTCCCCCGGTGAGTGGAGAAGGGCCCGTGCCCCTGCCCCATGTCCCTGGTCCTGGGTCTTCCAGCCCTTTCCTTGCTGCCCACGCCCTCCAGCCTGTGGCCGCCCCTCCTGCCTGGGCTTCTCCCTGGGCCCTGCGGCTGACCTGCCCGTCAGCGGGGTGAGGCCATGTTCTACGCTTTCTGCTCCCCAGGGGACATCATCTACAATAAGACCGATGGAGCCGGCTGCCGCTTCTACGCCATCTGCACAGAGCACTGCGACGTGGGCCGCTTCCAGGGCGCCTGCCCCCCGACCACTCCACCGGTGTCTTCCCCGCCCACGTCCACGCCCTCCCCACACCCTGGCTGTGATTATACAGACCCTCCTCGGCAGGTGGGCTTCCTTCCCCCACACCCCCTTGGACGGGACACAGGGTCTGGGCCTCAGGGGCAGCCTTGGGCCTGGGCTGCCTGGAGGGGCTGAGCTGGGCCCGACCCCCAGGACCAGCCTGGTGCCCTGGCTTGCCTGTGGCTCCAGTTAGTGGAGGCCTTTGGGGTCTGAAGTCCTCACAGGCTGGCCGCCCTCTGGGCTCCAGGGCCAGGGGAGCCTCAGGGAGCAGGAAGGGCAGGCCTGGGGTGCTGGGGCTGGGTCCCCTCCCACCCCGCACCAGGTGAGCACCCCACACATTCTCTGCCCCAGGTGAATGAGTCCTGGACCTTGCCGAGCTGCACGGTGGCCAGGTGTGAGGGCAACAACCACATCGTCCTCCTGAGGCCGGACCCTGCGGCCAACGTCACCTGCGTGAACGGGTATCTCCCCGTCAAGGCGTGGGGCCAGTCCTGCCACTATGAGTGCGAGTGTGAGCGGGGCCGGGTCTCGGGTGGCCTGGGTGGGAAACAGCGCTTGTCGCGGCCTGGGCCAGCACACGTATCCGCTAGGAGGGCTGGGCGACCAGGGAAGGGTGAGGAGGCAGGCAGGGCTCTCGAGAACTCGCTCCCTGGGGGTCTGGTGACACAGCAGCGGACGTGTGCAGCCCACAGTCCAGGGAGCAGAGGCTGAGGGCAGAGCTGGAAGGGCCTGCTCCCTGCTGAGGCCTGGAGACGCTCCTGCCTCCCAGCGAGGCGCCCCGGGCCTCTCCTGGCTCCCGTGCCTCCCTCCCCCGTGGCCTCTGCTGTGCCCACAGTTCTCCTCTGTCACTTATGTGGAACTGTCGCTGGATGTAGGGCCACTCAAGTAATTCAGGATGGTCCCGTTTCACGAGCCTTCAGTTAATCACCTGCATGACCCTCTTCCCAGTGTGGTCAGATTTGCAGATCCCGAGGTAGATGACTGGGGACCCAGACACCCACGTCATAGATGAGGCCACCGAGGCCCCGGGGTTTGTGGGCCCCCTACGTGGCAGCTGTGGTGATGGTGCTGGGTAGCGGGGCTGAGGAAGGGCCTCCAGCTCGGCGCTCCCCGCAGGCTCCTGCAGCGGGTGGGGACGCTCCCACTACCTGACGTTCGATGGCACTCCGTACTCGTTCCTGGACAACTGCACCTCTGTGCTCATGAAGGAGATCCGCCCTCGCTCCCGGACCCTGAGCGTCCTTCTGCATAACCGCTACTGCGAAGCCGCTGCCAGCTGTCCCCGTGCCCTCGCGGTGCGCTATGCAGACATGGAGGTCATCCTTACCACCTCCACGGCTGGCGGGAAGGAGGACAGCCTGGTGAGTCCGTGGCTGGCGGGCAGGCAGCCCCATCCCACACTGCACATGCAGGGCATGGTGGGGATGAAGGCGAAGCCCAGGCTGGGCACCGGAAGTGTACAGGCTCCTTTGCCGGAGGCAGACCCCAGGGGAGGCTCCGGGGTAGGGTGCCCAGGAGGGTCTCCAGCCCTGGGAGGCAGCACCCCCCACCCCACCGCGGCCTGGCCCTGTCCCTGATCACGGGTTCCATGGATGTCCCCAGATCCTTTTTGACCAAGCGCCAGTGAGGCAGGGCTTCAGCAAGAATGGTGTGAGTGTGTCTGTGATCGGGGACACCACGATGAAGGTGGACATTCCCGCCGTGGGTGCGAGCATCGCCTTCGATGGGCTCGGCTTCCACATCCAGCTGCCCTACGGCCTCTTCAGCCACAACACTGAGGGCCAGTGTGGTGAGTGAGCCCGTCCCTGGCCTGGCCGCCTGCCTCCCTGATCCCCGCAGGCCTGCTTGGGGCTCCCTGCGCAGCCTCCCCGGACTCCGTGAATGGTGGGAGGAATGGAATGGGGATGGGGCAGGCAGCGGGAAGCTGACCTGACGCCACCCCCACCCCCAGGCACCTGCACCAACAGCCAGAGGGACGACTGCCGCCGGCCAGATGGCACCATGGCCCCCACCTGCTGGGACATGGCCCAGGCCTGGCAGCAGCTCAACAGCAGCAGCGAGGGCTGCCAGGCCCTGCCCAGCCCGTCCCCGAGCACCAGCCCTCAGACCTCCGGGTCCAGCACACCTCCCTCCACCCCGTGCCCCCCCACCCCCCTCTGCGAGATGATTTTGAGCCCGTGAGTCCTTGGCTCTGGGGTGAGGGGCTGGGCAGCAGGTCCTGCTGGCCCTGAGCTCGCAGCCCTGACTACCCCTCCACAGGGTCTTCGCCGAATGCCACGGTCTCGTCCCGCCCAGCCCCTTCTTCAACACGTGTGTCAGCGACTCCTGCCAGGGCGACCGCTCCAAGGGGCCCTGCCAGAGCCTGGAGGCCTACGCGGCGCTCTGCCGTGCCCGGGGCGTGTGCCCAGACTGGCGGAATGCCACCGGCGGGCTGTGCGGTGAGCTGGGGCGGCCCCAGGGTTCCAGGCTCCCGGGCCCATCTGACGCCTCTCTGATGCCTGTCTCTGCCCACAGAGCTCTCCTGCCCTTCCAACAAGGTGTACCAGCCCTGTGGCCCAGCACAGCCTGCGTCCTGTGACTCCAGGTGAGCCCCGGCTTGCCGGTGACCGCAGGGCAGCGGCGCCTGGGCTCCCAGCCTTCCTGAAAGAGCTGAGCGGGGCCAGGCAGCCTGAGCGTGATCTGGGTCTCTGAGCCTGAGTCCCGGGGCCTCCCCTACCCTGGACACGAAGAGCTCAGTGAGGACGTCTGTCCCCACCCCGCCCCTGACCCCAGCACTCAGTGCCCCAGGGCTCCCCGTGGCTGTTGATCACGGGTTCAAAGGCCTCTTCTCTTCTCACCCTGCAGGGCCCAGACCCTCCTGACCACGGGGCTGGCTGAGGGCTGCTTCTGCCCCGAGGGTCAGCTCCTCTTCAACTCGCTGACAGACATCTGCGTGCCCGAGTGCCGTAAGCGCCTCCCCCTCCATCAGACACGTCCCCTCACCCCTCTCAGGGCCCATCTTTGGTTGCTTGGCGGGGTTCCTGCATCATGGCCCTGTCCTGCCCGACTAGCGTGTGAGACCGGAGAGGCCTAGAGCCCGGCAGGGCCTGGATGGTCTCCCCCACGTCTGCTTCCTCCTCGTCCCAAGCCGGGCTGCTGGTGCTGGCGGGCCGGGCCCTGGCAGAGCTGGACTCTCCTCATCCTGACCCCACCCCCTTCCCACTGGCCTGACATCCCCAGAGCTCCTGGGGCGTTCCATCCCATCCTACCAGGAGGTCAGAGGCCCCGGCCTGGGTGCACGGGTGGGCAGTCCTAGGGTCCCCCGCCCGGCTGCAACCCCAGCCTCTTCAGTGACTCTTCCCTCTTTTCCTGCCAGCCTGCGTGGGACCGGATGGGCTTCCCAAATATGTGAGTGGTGCTGCCCCCGCCTGCCCCCCGACTTGAGCTGAAGGAGGTGGGAGGCGGGAGGGGGTGCCCCAGACTCAGGGTGGCCAGCTCTGCTTCCTGCCCCTGCCCCACTGGGCTAAGAGGACAGCTGTGCTGAGGACAGCCACCTGCTGCTGAGTCCAGCCACAGAGGCCTGGAGCCCTGAGGGACTCTCACTTGGTCTGTTCCAGGCGGGAGAGCGGTGGGTCAGTGGCTGCCAGGCCTGCGTGTGCGACATGAGCTCCGTGTCTGTGCGGTGTGAGCCCGTGCGGTGTGAGGCCCAGGACCCAGCCCCGCGGTGTGGACAGGACGGCTTTGTGCCCGTGACCAGGCCCCAGGCTGACAACCCTTGCTGCCCAGAGACGCTGTGTGGTGAGCGGGGGAGCGGGGCAGGACAGCCGGGGCAGAGGTGCGTCCTGGCCTCAAGGAGCTTCCTTTCCACCTAGAGATGAGGCTGGTGAGCTCTGGCCTGACCTCAGGGCCAGAACGGGGGTCTGCGGGATGTGGTCCTCGGGACCATGTAGCCCACCAGCCCTGGGGCAAAATGCACCGGGAGCCAGCATGCCCGGAGAAGGGACAAGGCGGGGGGCAGGTGGGGTGGCACCCTGACGAGGCCACCTCTTTGCAGTCTGCAACACAACCACCTGCCCCCAGAACCTGCTAGAATGCGGGCCAGGGCAGGAACTGACGCAGACGCAGGAGGAGGGCAAATGCTGCCCCAGCTTCAGCTGCCGTGAGTGGAGCCGGGCTGGGTACGGGGCGGGGCCTCGCCCAGGGTGCCCTTCCCACTGCCCGGTGGCATTCAGCCCCCCTTTCCTTTCAGGCCCTAAGCTGTGCACCTATAACGACACCGTGTATGGGGTAAGGACTCGGCCCAGGCAGGGTGGGCAGCGGGCAGCAGCTGAGGCAGTGGGAAGCCCGTGCCCCTGAGCCCCGTGAGGACAGATCAGCACAGGGGCTCCAGGTCTTCGGGAGCCGGCACGCACGGCAGCCCTTTCTGTCGAAAGCCTTGAAGGACAGGCCACCACAGCTGCGCCCCTGGGCGTCCACCTCCCAGCAGGAGCGCAGGGCTGGACACACGCCCTGGGGTCACTGCTCCCTCAGAGTCCCATCCATGGTGATCTCTGCCTGCCCAGGGCCCGAGCTCAGCTAGGGGTCCACAGGCTAAGGAAGGAAGAAACAGTGCCTGTGGGTCCCGGCCCTGGCTGCAGGCGGGGTCCCGGCCCTGGCATCCCACCCCGTACACTGGTGCCATCCTCCCATTCGCTGCAGATCGGTGCCACCTTCCCCGCCGTCACTCCCTGCCACACGTGCACCTGCCTCTTCATGGGCACCCAGGACCCAACCGTGCACTGTGAGAAGGACGTCTGCCCCACTACCTGCCCCCAGGTGAACCCCAGGGCCCACCCACGGCAGCCCCGTTTCAGAGGGCCTTCCAGCTCAGGCTCCAATGGGGCCTTGCTCTTTCCTAAAAGGAAAATCAGGTGGAAGGCCAGAGGGCACGGGGGGGGACAGGACGCGCAGGCTGCTGGGGTAGGGGCTGGGTTCAAGGTCCAGGAGGGCAGCAATGGACAGAGGGAAGGTGATGGAAGTGGGGACCGTTGGCAAGGGGTTTACAGCACTGGGCAGGGCCATCTCAGGCCATCTCAGATCCTGCTAAGGAGGCACCGGAGCCCACAGGGTGTGGTCAGGAGGGCCTCTGAGCTGGGGGAGAGACCTGACCGCCCCTCCTGTTCCCTCAGGGCTTCAAGTACTCCAGGGAGGCCGGGCAGTGCTGCGGGAAGTGTGAGCAGGACGTGTGCCTCACGCCTGAGAACCAGCCAGTGCAGGTAGCAGCCCCTCGCCCGGCAGGGCTGGCCCACGCGCTACTCTCTGCCAGGGGCTCGGCTCTCCATTTTGCTTTTCAGCCCAATGCGACCTGGATCAACACACGCGTGGACAACTGCACGGAATACCACTGTGAGGTCGCTGGCGGGGTCTACATACTGGTTCCGCGGCCTGTGCCTTGCCCTGCCGTGTCCAGCTGCAGGGTGTGTGCCGGGAGGCCCTGCCCACGGGTGGCCCGCCCCAGGCGCCCCACACCCCCGCCCCGCCCCAATCCCCGCCCCACATCCCAGCTCCGCCCCAATCCCCGCCCCCTTTGCTTGGCCCTACAGGGGAAGCTCCAGAAAACTGGCTGCTGTTACTCCTGTGAGGAAGAGGGTAAGCTGTGGCCGCTTTCCCGCCCAGCTCTCTGGCTCCATCCGGTGCCCAGCTGCTGGTTCCTGCCGGAAGCTGCCCAGACCTTCCCACTAGGCGGTCATGGGCCCCTGGCCCACAATCCCCTGAGTCCCAGGGTAACAGGAGATGGGGGGTGTGCATAGTGGCCGGCCACACCAGGTCCAGGGCCTTGGCAGGAGAGCCGGCGGCTCTGCATCTCTGTCCTCTTCCCAGAGCTGTGCCAGGTCCGCGTCAACGTGACCATCCTGCGGCACCAGGACTGCGCCACAGAGGCTGCGGTGAACGTCACCTTCTGCGAGGGCCCCTGCCCCGGAGTGTCCAAGTGAGTGGGCATCTGGCCTCTCCTGAACTTGCCGCTGAGCTGGGCTACCCCCAGCCACGCCAGGCCCCAGGGCTGTCTGCTGGCCGGTCCCTGCTCTGGGTCAGGAGGCCACACCTGCCACCAGAAGGCGGGAAGGGCCTCCCAGTGGGCTCTATCTCTCCACGTGCACTGCGCAAAGCCCAAGGTGGACTGCAGCCAGGCCGGGGCTCAGCCACGCGCCATGTGGAGCCTTGGCGGTGTCTCCTGGGGGAGGGGACACAGGAAGCAGAGCCTCTGCGGACCCTGGATGGCCCCAGGCCTGGTCAGCTTGGCCAGAAGAGGCAGGAGGAGGGTCAGGGGCTGGCTGGAGGGCTCAGGGCAAGTTCTCCAGACGAGGCGTCCATGCAGGGTCAGCACAATGAGGTCAGGGAGAAGAGCCCGTGGGAGGCCGGGGGAGGCGGAGCGCGGCTCAGAGGCCCTGAGGCCTGGACAGCCCAGGTGGGGGCAGTCCCTGTGCTCGGGGAGCCGGCCAGTGGCTGCGGACAAGAGCGGGCAGCTGTCTCAGGCACCCAGCCTGTGAGTCACGGAGCTGCTGAGGGGCCTCCCCACCGTGCCCGCAGGTACTCGATGGAGGCCCAGGCCATGCAGCGCCAGTGCACTTGCTGCCAGGAGACCAGGGTCCATGAGGAGGCGGTGACCCTGCGGTGTCCCGACGGCTCGGCCATCCAGCACTCCTACACCCACGTGGACGAGTGCAGCTGCACCCCGTCCTGCACGGTGGTCATGGACGCTCCCGTCTAGGGGCCACTGCAAAGGGCATCCTGTCCTCTGTCCTCCCTGCCCTCCGCCCAGAGCCAGAACGCGCATCGTGGACCACGGAATCCCAGACGGGGCGGCTCCCACCACCGCTGCCCACCTTGCACCTGCTCCTGGGTGAAGCGGTGCCCAGGGGCTGGTGGGCAGGAGGGGTCCACCTGAGGAGTGCGCCAGGCCGGGAGCCTGTGCTTGGAGACCCTCCAGCCCGTGCTGGCACTTGCTGCCAGCCCCCTGGGGCGCGGGCTGCCCTCTGCGATGACACGGAGACCCCCCCAGAGTGAGACAGAGCCTCCCCCCAACGCAGGGCCCCCAGGGAGCGCGATTTCCTGCTGGAGGGCAGACGGGGCCCTGTCCAGGCAGAGCCAGCTGCCAGGGAGCGGGGAGATGGCAGTCTGCTCGTCTGGACCCTGTGGCCTGCTGGAGGGGTCTGGGGGGTGAGGATGGAGGGGCCAGCCCTCTTCTGCTCACCCACCCCACCCGCAATAAACCCTGGCACTGTGCTTCTGCCCATTGTCTTTTCCTCCCCACTCTGCCCCTGCACGTCCGTTCCAGGTGCCAGCTGCAGGGAATATGGCTGGACCTGGCAGCTAGACAAGGCGAGAGGGGCGTGGGAGGGCCGGGCAGGGCAGCAGCTTGGCACCCTGGGGGTTGGCTTCAGGCTGCAGGAGCTCCGGCAGGTGCCAGGCCAGCCAGGGAGCCACACACCAGTGAGCCCTCACTGAACACGGGGACAGCATAAGGACACGTGCTGAGGGAAGGCAGCCGGCGTGGCAGCAGGGCCACCAGGGAGGCATGTGGGGCTGTGGCTGGGTGCGCTGCCCACAGGGCGCTGGCCACGGGCCTGCTCACGGCACCTGTGTCATCCTCGTCCCCACCTACGAGGCAGGGCCTTCTGTCCAGAGTGGACAAGACCCATGCATGTGGCAGAGGCTGCGGGGACTGGGACATGGGGGGCTTGATGGCTGGAGCTGCAGGGGAGCGGGTGGCAGACGGGAACACGCAGACCGCAGCCCACACCTGGCACAGGACACAGCCAGGCTGCACGGGAAGGGCAAGAAATGACCTCCAAGTGGGCAGGGGCTGGCCACAGGAAGGGCTATGACTGGGGGCAAAGGCAGCACTGGCCACCGGCAGAGGAAGCCTCGGGTGGTGGTGGGCAGCGGGGCCTCTGCCCACAGGGTCAGGGCTGCAGGCAGGCTCTGCCTCACAGAGATTCTGCCCCTGGGCGCGGGGATGAGGAAGGCCTGGCTCCACTCATGGCCCTGGCCAGCGCCCCAGTCTTCCCCACCTGCCTTCCAGTGACTGGCCCGATGGTCCAGGGGCTGGGGGTTCCACCTCCCCAAGCTCACCCTGAGTCTTGCTTCCCGAGGGCCGTGGCTGATACGCAGGTTAGCTCAGGCATTAGCAGCCATATGGAGAACAGGGATTGAAGTGGACTCCTGCTGTTCGGCCACCATGGATGAAGCCATGTGTGTCCTTCTCTAAGGACATTGGAAGGACATTCACTAGTCTGCACCACTGGCCCATTTTCAAAACAAAGAGCCAAGCTCATGTCACAGTGGGTGCCCACCCCTGTGGCTGTGGCCCACCCTGTGGCCCACCCCAGGGCTGATGTGGCACTGGGCTGCCCTAGTTTGCATAAAACTAGGGGAGACAAGCTCCTTCCTCTCCGTTTCTTGCCCTTTTCTCTTCTCTTCTTTCTCTAGCATCCGTGTGCCCGCCTCTCCCTTCTCTCGGGCCCGCCATCTTGGCTGTCTCTCTAAAGCACTTTTCCCTCTAGAAGCTGCTTAACTCTGTTCTCTCTGACTTTACCTTTCCCTGGGAAATAGAAACACCCTTTGCAGATTCACCCAGGGAACCCAGTCTTTCAAGTTCCTTTCCAGGCTTACCTAAGCTTCTCCAGGTGCCTCAATCTTGTCTGTAGTTATTTCCAAGTGGTGTACTGTCTTTAAATAACCTTATCTATACTCTGAACTGTAACTTCTGTGTCAGGTATAAACTCATTTATACGATGGATACAAGAGCCAGTGTTACACTGCCAAACTCCCTGACTGCTCCAGACAGGCCTGCCCGTGCTCTCCGCATCGCTCCAATAACACGGCCAGGTCACAACTCTAACCTGGTCTTTATTAAGCTGCATGCAAAACAACATTTCCTCGACCTTGGTTACTCCCATGGTGCCACTGCTTGGGACATGGGTGTGGGACACAGGAGGCACTCACCAGCGACATGCCAAAGTCTCCCAAGTGCCAGGGGACCATCCTCTAATCCTGACCGTGGCCCTCTGCAGTGTGTGCTATCACTGCTTCTACTTCATGGATAAGGAAACTGAGGCACAGAGAGACAAAAAGACGTGCCTCAGAAGAGCCAAGGCTGGCTCCAGCCGGGCAGGTGGACTCAGGGTCCATTCTCTATTTTCTTTCAGTTTTTATTTTAAAAAAAACTTAAATTTTGAGACAGGCTCTCATTATCACTAGTGGTTAGGGGTCCTGTACCCAAATGTTACTGCTGCCCTGAGGAGTTCCTCTTTTTGGGACTCCTACTCAGGGAGTGCTGGGTCCTTGGCTCAGTTGCAGAAATGCATTTCAGGGTGAGTCAGAGATTGAAACAGTGTTGGGGAGTTTATTAGGTGAAGGTAAGGAACAGCATAGCTTAAGGGTGAAGTATAAGGAGAGAGAGAGAGAGAGAGAGAGAGAGAGAGAGAGAGAGAGTGCCCTAAGGCAATAATAGTACACATCCAAGATATGGGTGCAGGCCTTTCAAGAGAGAAAGTGAGCTGCACCTAGGTGTCTTCACAACACATACATATATATGATTTGGGGGCTCTGGAAGTTACATTGCTCAATGGAGTCCCAGCAGGTGTAAGGTATAGATTTACAGATAGGAAAATACACTTTGTTCGTATGCCTAGATTGGGATAGTTGAGGAAATTCTTACTACACGTAGTCACAGGGAAATCACCTAGGTCTGTAACGTTTATTGCAGTCCGCAGTCTGGTTTAGTGAGATTCTCAGGGAAGCACAGGGTTCTATGCAGGCAGTTCTCAGCAGGTTTTGTTGTTGTTGTTGTTGTTGTTGTGCTATAATTTTTGGCTAATAAGACTCAGACAAGACCCTGGGGCGAAAAGCCCTTTCCTTCTCATGTTCTCCAAACTTTCCCTTTTGTCCCTTCCTGCCTCATCACTAAACTTTGAAGGCTGCCTCTGGCCTTGAACTCACAATTCTCTTGGAATCCCAGCCTCCTGAGTCTCTGGGATTACAGGTGTGCGCCATGGCACCTGGCCTAGGGTCCACTCTTTAAACCTCAAGGTGTGACCATTGCCCCAGTGGGGATAACATGAGTAAAGTAAGCGGCGCTACTTTGTTCTTGTTAGGTGCCATCAAGTAGGGACCCACTCAGCGACCCTCTGTACAGCAGATCGAAACACTTCCTGACACTGTGCCAGGCACACGATCTTATTTATGTTTAAGCCCATTGTTGCAGTCACCGTGTCAATCCATCTAGCGGAGGTTTTCCTTTGACCTCCCACTCTCCCAAACATGATATCTTTCTCCAGGGATTTGTCCCTCCTGACTACATGTCCAAAATATATAACACGAAGTCTAGCCATCCTTACTTCCAAGGGACACTCTAGTTGCACTTTTGGGACAGATCTGTTGGTTCTTTTGGCAGTCCATGAGTATTCAACATTTGTCTCCAGCACCATAATTCAAAAGTATCAATTCTTCCGATTCCCTTGTTCAATGTCCAGCTTTCACTACCATATGGTGCAACTGAAAATACCATGGCATGAGTCAGGGGTACCTTAGTCTTCAATGTGACATCTTTACTTTCCAATACTTTAAAGAGATCTTTTGCCATAGGTTTTCTCAAAGCAATGCGTCTTTTGATTTCTTGACTGCTGCTTCCACAGGTGTTGATTGTGGAACCGAGTAAAGCAAAATCATGGACAACCTCAATCTTTTCTCCATTTATTGTGAAGTTGCGTACTGATTCAGTTGTAGGATGTTTTGTTGATGTTTAGCTGCAGTCCGTACTGAAGGCTATGTTCTTTGATCTTCTCCATACTGAAGGCTGTATTTTTCCATATTCATCAGGAAATGTTTAAAATCTTCTTTACTTTCAGCAAGCAGAGTTGTGTCATCTGGACAATGCAGGTTGTTAATGAGTCTTCCTCCAATCCTCACGCTGAGTTCTTCTTCATAAAGTCCAACTTCTAAGATTATTTGCTCAGCATAGAAATTGAAGAGATATGGTGAAAAGATACAGCCCTGACGCACACCTTTCTCGACTGTAAACCAGTGTTTCTTTGTTCTGTTCAAACAACTGCCTCCTGATCCATGTATAGATTCCTCATGAGTACAATTAAGTGCTCAGGTATTCCCATTCTTCACAATGTTATAATTTGTTATGCTACACACAGTCAAATGCCTTTGCATAGTCAATAAAATATAGACATCTTTCTGATATTCTCTGCTTTTGGTTAATATCCATCTGACATCAGCAATGATGTCCCTGGTTCCCCACTGCCTTCTGAATCTGGCTTGATTTTCTGGTAGTTCCCTGTCTACATACTGCGGCAGTTGCTCTTGAATGATCTTTAGTAAAATTTTGCTTACATATGATATTAATGATATTGTTTGATAGTTTCCACATTTGGTTGGATCCCCTTTCTTGAGAATAGGCACAAATATGGATTTCTTCCAGTCAGTTGGCCAGGTAGCTGTTTTCCAAATCTCTTGGCATAAACAAGTGAGCACCTCCAGTGCTGCATCTGTTTGTTGAAACATCTCTATTGGTATCCCATCCATTCCTGGAGCCTTGTGTTTCACCAATTCCTTCAAGGCAGCCTTCACTTTGTCCTTCAATACCATTGGTTCCTGATCATATGCAACCTCTTTAAGTATTTAAATATATTCTAACAGGGGTTCTGGTTTCTAGGTGGCAAAGTGGGTACATCTTCCCCCAGATACAAAGACCATGACAGGGACAGAAAGAAATGTAAGTGTAAATCAGACAGATCCTCTTTCAAAAGGAGACCTTGGCAATATGCCAGTGGTGACAAGGCATCCCCTGGGGTTCCCACCAGGATGCACAAGGCCCTTCCTTACAGGAAATGCACATTCAGCCCCAAGCCACCAAACCCCTCCATGGCCCTGAGAGACCCAAAGCTCAGCAACAAAAAGGGATAAGAGACTGTACATCCAGGTTCACAGGTATAATCAGATTTTTTTTGAAAGATTTAAGAACATTGCCAGGAGCTGTGGCTGTGCCTGTAATCCCAGTACTTGAGAGGCTTAGGTAGGAGATTTCAAGTTCAAGGCCAGTCTGGACTATGTAGTGAGACTATCTTGAAAAGAGAGAGAGAGAAAAAAACATAAAAATAAAAATAAATGAAAAACGTTAAAGGCTATTAAGGACATATCTGAAGATCTGAAGCTTCAATATCTTTCTAGTGGTCTCCAAAGAACAGAGAGAGGCGCTATTTGAATAGATAACAACCCTCAGGCTGAACGTGCCCAGCCAGTGCCAGGAGACACAACGAGAAAGTAAGTCCAGGCCCGGTGCGTGATGCACACCCAGGGAAGGCTATCCCAGGGGAGCCGGAAGGAGGCGGGCGCAGGAGGATCCCAAGTTCAAGGCCAGAGGCAGCCTACGGAAGTTAAGGAGATCTCGTCTCAAAACAAAACAAAACAATAAAGGGCTGGAGAGCAACTCAGGGGTGGAACACTCCTCCAGCAGGAGAGAGGCCCTGGCTTCAAACCCTCAGGGCCACAAAAAAAAAAAAAAAAAAGGGCTGAAGTTTAGCTCAGTTGGGAGAGCACCTGCTCTGACTCTCGGAGGCTGTGGTTTCAATCCCCAGCCCATACAAACAGGAGCAGGATGTGGCAATCTGCTCCCAAAGTAATCCTGGAGCAATCAGCCATTGAAAACCCTATAAGGGTTGTTATGAGTTGGACCCAACTCCACGGCACCTAACAACAGGGTGCACGCCTGTAATCTCAGCGGCTTGGGAGGCAGAGGCAGGAGGATCCCAAGTTCGAGACCAGAGGCAGTCTGCATAACTTAGTGAGACCCTGTCTCAAAAAGTTAAAAAAAAATTGGGCTGGGGGTGCAGCCCAGTGGTCCAGCACTTGCAGAGCATGCAGGCGCGAGGCCCTGGGTTCAACCCCCAGAACTGCAAAAACAAAAACAAACAACAACAACAATAAATAAATAAATAAATAAATAAAAGGAAAGAAAAAGAAAAAATCCACCCCAGGTACTTGGTAGTGAGGTCTTGGGGTATCAGAACAGAGAACATGTCGAGCTGCCAGAAAGATGGGGAGCTGACTGACAGAGGGACGAGGGCTCAGTAGGTGTCTGGCTCCCCGTGACGATGACAAGTCAGCTCTCTCCCAAGTACCACAGAGAAGCAGCCCCGCGCCTGGGCATCCTGCCCCAGGGGGAGGACGTGCCTCTGGGAAGCCCTACCGTGTGCACCTGGGGGACACGTCCAAGGCCCCACGGAGGGAAGGGGGCAGCTGCCGTTCCTCCTGCAAGGGCATCCTGGGAGATAGAGGGCCCTGGAGGCGCAGACCCTCTGGGGAGCTCGCAGGCAGGCACAGCTGGTGAGGACGTGCCGGTGGCGGGGGTGGTGGCTGGGAAGGGGAAGGTTGAGGAGAGGCTTGGGGTGGGAGGAGCAGCCACGGAAGGACGGTCAGGGGCTGGGGACTGACCTCACGGAGTCTCTGCCCACTGCCCCAAGTGAGATGGGCACCAGAGCGCTTGGGCCACGAGGAATGTGATGGTGCTTGCTGAGCAGGTGCTGGGAAAACGCAGTGGACGTGGGGTGCGGGGCGTGCAGCCATCAAGGAAGAGCCAAGGCGCAGCCTCAGCGCCCAAGCCCGGCCTCGGCATTCACATATGGCCTGTGCCTCCCTCCTGGCCCGGCCCTCATGCTGCCTTTGCCCACGGAACGTGCCTGGGAAGGGCCATCCCCACCCTCTGCTGCTCGAGCTGGCTTTTATTTTTCCACCAAACCCACTGTCCACGTCCTGGATACTGTCCGACCCACGGGTGCCTCCCAGCCATCACAAGGACTTGGTGGCATCTGGCTGACCACACCCTCCCTCTGGGCCCGTCCTGTGGGCATTGCTGGTGGCTGTGCCCTCCAGGGCAATTTGGGCGTCTGCCTCCCCAGCCTACTCTCCCCCCACCCCAGGGCTGGCTGCACCTCCCCTTTGGCTGGCATTGTGGCCATCCTGTGGCCTGAGGCTCATATGGAGAGGCAGGCTGCCCAGCTGTCCCATGAGGCAGTGGGACTTCCCCCTCCGCCCTGCTCTCTACTGTCCCCTCAGCCAGTGCTGTTCACACCCCACCGCAATACCTGTGCCCAGTTAGCCCCCGGGGCCCTCTCTTCTCTCCTGGTGATCCCAAACCACCTCGGGGCTTGGGATGAACTGGTCATGGTGTCCACTCACGTGGAGGCCAAGAATGGTAGCACTGGAAAGGACTGGAAGCCACCTCTATGTTCAGCTGAGAAGACACTAGAAGCCCTCAAAGAATCAACAGAAAAAACACTACAAACAGCGAGAGGCCTCAGAAAGGTGGGGTGCAGCAGGTACGAACCCAGCCAACAGGCCCCTCTGGCCTTCATCTCTCCTGAGACAGCCATTGAGAAGAGAAAATGGGCTGGAAAACCGAGGAAGAAAGCAAAACAAAAGAGCAAACTCCAGGCATAAGTACAACAGCCAGTGTCCAGTGCGTGCATGGAGAGACTTGGATAATGAGAAGATGCGAACTGCTGTGGAGGGAGACTCAACCCTGTTATATGTGGACTTCCCATTACTTTATAAATTAATTACAATAAAATAGCAATCATTTATTTATTTATTTATTTATTTATTTATTTTTACCGTACTGGGGGTTGGACCCAGGGCCTCACACTTGCATGCTCTGCAAGTGCTGGACCACTGAGCTGCACCCCCAGCCCAATTTTTTTACTTTTTTGAGATAGGGTTTTGCTAAATTATGCAGACTGCTTCTGGTCTTGAACTTGCGATCCTCGTGCCTCCGCTTCCCAAATTGCTGGGATTATAGGCATGCACCACCATGCCCAGCTCAACACGCTGTTTTTAGAGGTAAACATATTTATCGTTAGGTTCCTTTGTGAGTCTCAACAAGAGTAGTCTAGAGAGAAGAGTGATGGCACGGTCCAGCGCTGCCAGGTGTTACAGGAGGAAAAAGCACAGGGTAAGGGTGGGTGGGGTACAGACTGAGCAACAGGCAGGGCCAAGATGCAAGCCTTGGTGCATAAGAAAATGTAGTGCTTGGTAATGGTGGTGATAGGCAGATTAGCTCAGGCACCCGCGGGCAATATGAAGGAAAAGGGGATGGAAAAGGGCTCCTGCCGTTCTGAAGCAGGCTCCCAAAGAAAGACCTCCTCCTCCCCCTGAGAGCCAGCAGTTACTTAGTAAAGCACTCTTTGTTCATCTAGAGGTTGCTTAACTTGCTACAAAAAATGTGTCTAGATAATTTGAGTTTCTTCCAAGTGACCTAGTAAATTCTGCTAACAGGGTGGATTGCCCTCCTGAGGTTTTAACTGATGCCTTCTTACATTGCTACCAAGGACGCTTGCGTGAGCCACTATGGTTTCATACAGGAGACCTTGCAACACTGTATTCTTAAGGTAAGCCACCTGAGCCTTAACTAGACGCAACTGTCCAACGCCTAGCTCTCTGTTCTCACTTGGAGGAGGTCACGCCCCCCCATTCCCTATGGGGTTGCTAGGTGACTTACCGCCCCTTTCTCTGCTTCTGTGATCAGGCAGCCTCCGCTCGCTTCTGTTAGGCCCGCCTCCTCAGAAACATAAAAACTCTGAGCTGCCTTTGTCCGGGGCTCAGTCTTTGGAAGGGACTCCACTGGCACATGACACCCGTGTCAATAGACTCGCCTGCATTTGCCTCCAGTCTCCCCAGACTCACTTTTTATCCTGCGACCGTTCTACCATGATGAAGAAGCTGTGTGTCTCTGGAGACATTGGAAGGACATTTTCAAAAGGGCCCCACACCCATCCAGGCCAGGCCCACGTCACACCGGGCACCCCGAGCAGGGCGCCTAGGTCTGATGTCACACTGGGCGTGCCCTAGTTTGGATAAAACTGGGAGAAACACGAGCCGCTCTCTTCTCCCTTCTTTTCTTTCCCCCCACTTGCCCTCTGCTCTTCTTTCTCTAACTGCGCGCGCGCCCCTCCCTTCTCTCAGGCCACCATCTTCTTTTTTCCTCGAAAGCCTTCTTAACTCTCTTGTTCTCTGGCTTCTTCACCTTCCTCTGGGGAGCAGAAACTTCATTATGCTGAGTCACCCAGGGAATATAAGTTTTTCCAATTTCCTTTCCAGGTTTACCTAAGCTTCAGGTGCCTCAATTTTCCCCGTTATTATTCCTTAAAGGTGTATTATCTTTAATAAGCTTATTCTATACTCTTTATTATAACTTCCGTGTCAGGTATAAAGTATTTTATATGCTGGATACAAGGACCAAGGTTTTGCTGCCAGATTCCCGCACCTGCCTCTCTGTGCTCCCCCCAGATCTCCGGTAACAGTGGCAGGCCAAGGCAAAGAGGATTGGGCATAGCTGGACGGTAACCAGGAAATGACAGTGGATCTCTCCTCCATACCTTGGCCTTTGTTACTGTTTCTGAGGTGCTGGTATAGAACCCGGGCCCTCATGCGAGTGAGGAAGGTGCCCTGCCACTGAGCCACACCCCAGCCCATCCTTCCCACCCCACACTGTCACTGGGGAGCGCTGGTCCTGGAATCTGCTTTTGTGTGTGTGTTCAGTGTATAAAAGAATTTATACTTGACACAGAAGTTAGAGAATATAGACAGCTATTGTAAAAGATAGCACACCTTTAGGAGTCGTTACAGGGAAAACTGAGGCACCTGGGGAAGTTTAGATAAACTAGAATGGAACTTGGAAAAACCTTGGTTCTCTGGGTGAATTGGTATAAGGGGATTTCTATTCTCCAGGGGAAGGTAAAGCCGGGGAGAACAGAAGAGTTAAGCGAGCTTGTAGAGGAAAAGTACTGTGGATAGAGAGAGAAGGTGGCAGCCTGCGAGAAGGGGCAGCTCAGGCAGAGCCGCCCAGAGAAGGGGAGGAAGTGCACAGCTTCCCAGGAGGAGGAGAAGAGAGGCTGGGCATACGTTCCTTCTAGTTTTCTTCAAACTAGGGCATGCCCGGTGTGACTCAGCCCTGGGTCCTCTGAGCCTGGAGCTTGGGAACCCAAGCCTTTTGTTGTGGTTTAGGGTGTATGAAGGCTGGGGTTTCTGTTCTGTAAAATGGCTCAGTGGATTTGTTTCCAAAGGATAGGCCAACAGATGGGTCTCTGGGAAAGGTGCCTTTGTTTATACTCAGGCAGCTATTCATTTGGACTAGGGTGTGGGGTCCATTAGAATAACGTCCTTCCAATGTCCTTAGAGATCTGTCTCACACGTGGCTTCATTCATTATGGCTGGATGCAGGAGTCAGTCAGAATCCCTTTCTTCCTCCATTTTTCCTGTCAATATCTAAGCTAACCTACCTAACAGTACCAGGACATACCTGCCTGGACCAGTGACTCAAATGCAAAACAAAAAGAAGTTAAAATATACAAGCACTAGGAGAAAACATGGGTAAATCTCCTTAAAACCTGAAAGTGGAAAAACCCTTCTTAATTGTGAATAAAAATCCAGAAGCTATAAGTAAATAAATAAATTTGGCAACATAAAAAATATTTCACATGAAACAAAATAAATAGCAACATAAAGACAAGCAATAGCCCAGGGAAAGCACATGCAGCTTGCATCCGCGTGAACTCCGGCAACACAGAGAGAACAGGTGACGCGAGAGAAGAAAGAGACCAAGGGCTCTGAAGGAGACAGGCCCAGCGGCAGGACGAGACCTCACGAGGAGGGAAGCCAGGTCCCCGAAAGGTGTGAATGTGCTCAGACCTGATCCCGTGCAGAGAAAGCCAGGTGCCAGCGGTGCTGGCGTTGCTGTGGGGGCCACCAGATCTGGAGGGACCTGAACATCACAGCTCCATTCTGGGCCCGGGGATCTGTCCCAAAGATGGACAGTGACATGTCACAGCCACACTGGGGACGACCACACATCCCTGGGAGAGACATCCCCGTGGGGCACTCAGCAGCTGGAAGGAGGACGATGTCCCTGGATGCGGCTGGGGGGCTTCAGGGACCACTTCTGGGTAAAACACACGGGAAAGGGGCAGAGGCTGTGAGCGCACGTGCGCTTTGCTTATACCCAGCATGCATCGCACCAGGAAGGACAAACTCGAGACGAACAAGACGGTGACCCACAGTGAGGAATGCTCCAGGCAGGCGACAGACGAACCCGGTCTGGGTGAGCTCATCTCGGCTTGCGCTTTGAATCATACAGGTGTTTCCACAGCTTACGACAAATCAGAATGAGAACCAAATAACAATCGAAAAAATTGAAAGCTATGAATGTGCCTCTGCTATCAAATGCACAGCCTGCACCCCAGAGACTACCTCAAAACACTCAAAGGCAGGCCTGGATGGACTCTGGCGCACACAGAGCATCCCAGGTCGGCAGCTGCAGACCCTGCTGGAGATCCGCCACACAGTAGGCCCCGCGCTGCTCAAGCCCCGCACCCCAGCTCCTGGACTTTCCCTCCTGGCTCGCGCCTGCGGCTTCCCTGGGGGCCTCTGCACCTGCACGCAGAGTTGCAAGTGCCTGCAACTCCCTTTCCGGGGGATCCTCAGCCAAGGACTGACTGGGGTGGGCCCTCTCTGCAAACGTAATGGGACAGACAGAGCTCCCGGGAGACCTGGCCGGGCAGGGCCTTTTCCAGAAGTCATGGCCTTGCTGGATGCCCCCTCATTGCCTCCCTAGTTTCTTCCGGGAGCATCCTTAAGGAAGCACTGGCGAGGGAGTCCAGTGTCTGGTCTGCTCCTGGGGATGAGAGGGGCCTGGGACGCAGATGACAGCCGTGGGATTCTGGGCAGCACGGGTCTCGGCTGCTTCTCACGGTTCCTGAGATGATCACCTGAGCTGAGCGGGACAGGATGCAGGAGTCAGCCACTGCTGGTGCAGTCCCCCGACACCTCCCACGCAGGGTGACGGCCAGGTATGAACCGAGCTCGGGAGTTCTGGCTGTGCACCACTGGTGTTGGAGAGAAACCCACAGGCTCTGGTCTGTCAACACTGGTGACGGCCCCGTGTGAGGCACAGACCTTCCGGGGGGCTAAAGACACCATCATCTGCAGCCAGAGGCAGATCGTACTGAATGCTGGGCCCAGGACCCAACAGTAGGACAACAGAGTTGGGGCAGGGGTGTGTGCCTCGACGGGCTTCCTCGGCTGAGGCCGGGACCCAATGGAGGGAGTGGGACCCTGAGACCTGGGTGTGGGACATCCCATAGCTGCCCCTGAAAACTATAACTCCCCAGATCCGCGCAGCCTGCCTCGCGCCTGTCCACCCTGCTGGAGGAAAGCTGCCCTTCCTGGCTTGGACTCCATGGCAGAGCCTCACAGGAGACTGGTGCCTGCCAGGACGCTGCTCACCCCTCCAGGCTGCCTGTCCACTCCTCCCCAGAGGTCCAGAGAGTCAGGTCTAGGCTCGACTGGACTGACCACGGCGGGGCCCAGGAGCAAGGGGTGGGGCTGTGGGCAGGACCGGGCAAGCATGCCAAGGAGCGGCTGCTGAGGTCTGAGGCTGGCTGGGTGGGTGCTACCGGAGCACAGGCTGGACAGGGGAGTTTGCTGGCGGGGCAGGTGCGTCTGACGCTGACCGTGGCGGCCACTGGCTCCTGGGTGTGCAGAGAAGGGTGTGCCCATGAAGTGGGAGCCTGGAACTAGCCTTGTGGGTGGTGAGGAAAGGGAGCAAGGTCTGAGATCTGCTCCGTGGCAGGGCCTGGAGGACAAGAGGCCTGAAGGCAGGGGAGATGCCCGCAGGAGGAGCCGTCCTCGCAGGCTGGGGCGGCAGACGGGAGATGCCACGGAACCAGGCTGCCCGAACAGCAGTGGGGTCCACAGGGCCTTGAGTTCGCAGAGGGAGCCTTTGGTGCCTGAGGCCTGTGACGAGCCAGGTCCACACGGCACTTGGGTGTCCTGGCCAGTGGGATCTGTGCTGCCAGGTGCTGGACACAGGGTTCCCAGGAGCAGTTGACAAGGATATGCACTCGGGATGGGACACAGTGGGACAGTGGAGGGGGAGGTTGGCCTCTTCTGTGGAAATCCCTGACCCCTGGCCTTGTTTCCAGACATCAGGCCACTCTCAGGCCCGAGCCATCGGCTGAGGGCGGGGGGCTCCCGTAAGAAAGGCCCTCGGCTCCATGGCAAGGTGCGGGAGTGCCTGGCCTTCCCAAGAAGTCTGTGGCCATTTATCCCAGTGTGCGCAGGGCAGGAGACCACTGGGTTCCCGAGGGTGTTGGTGCAGAGCTGAGCTGTTGCTGACACCGGGGGTCCAACCCACTGCTGCCGCCCCTCCTAGGCAGGGCTGTGTGGGGCCAGGTGCTGGAGTCCCGCCCCAGGTCTGCCTCTCCATCCACACCCCGAAGGACCCCCAGTCATTCCCACGTGGTCAGCAGGGACACGCAGCCTCTGGTGCTGACCCCTGGCGGCTCTGCCTATCCAGTAAGCGTATCACAGCAGGGAAGACCACGCAGGATCCACAACGGTCAAAGCCAAGCTACGCTGTGTCTCGGTGGGGACGGTGAGAGCCCAGAACAGGGCCACCTCAAGGTGGAAAGCTGAGTCAGGGGGCCCCCGCTGGAGCCTTGGGTAACTCACCTTTCTAGTCTCACAAAACCCAGAGCAGTCACAGTGGCTGGCAGTGACCCTGTACCCTCCACCTGTAATGAGCCTGACCATGTGGACGCCAGCATTAGCCCCACCACGGAGCCCGGGAAAGGGCAGCACAGGGTCCCGCCAGGCCAGCTTAACTCAAAGACCGAAGCTGCCACCTTCTCTCACCTTTAAAGCGCTGTTGGTAGGTGCCATCGAGTTGGGTCAGGTTGGACTCACAGCGCCCGCCATAGGGTTTTCAACGGCTGTTTTGGGATTGCTTCGGGAGTGGATTGCCATGTCCTTCTCCCATTTTTGCAGTGCTGGGGATCAAACCAGGTCCTCAGAGAGTGCAGAGCAGTGCTCTACCCACTGAGCTAAACCCCAGCCACCTTTAAAGCACTAGAACCTATTTCACCTCCAGTTACCCAACCTGATCTTTCACATTATTGCTGCCCAACGTTAAAATTGGGCTGGGATTTAACTCAGCTGGTAGAGCACTGCACTGCAGTCTCTGAGGTCCCGAGTTTGATTCCCAGCACCACAAAAATGGGAGAAGGACGTGGCAACCCACTCCTGAGGCAATCCCCCAAACAATCAGCCATTGAAAACCCTATAAGGGTCGCTGAGTCAGACACGACTTGATGGCACCAAACAACATTAAAATTATTTTATTCTACATCGTTTCCTGCGGTTAACACAGACTTACTTCTGTGTTCCCTAGGGTTCACTGTGTTCTTCTATCTCATCAGCCCTAATGAGGTGCCAGCCGCACCTCCCTCCTCCCTCCTCCACTAGCTCCCTCTTCTTTGCTCTCCAGAGGATTTCTTCAGCTCCGTCCTCCTCATTATCCGGCCACGTGCAGTCTGAATCAATGTCTGTGAGCACCGTCACCCCAATCCTTCTATTTTGCATTTCTAAGCATTCTGTTTGGTTTTTCCCACTGTCATATGTGTGTGTGTGTGTGTGTGTGTGTGTGTGTGTGTGTGTGTGTGTGTGCGCGCTATTTTCTTTTTTTTGCTTTTTTTTCTATTTATTTTTTTGCTATGCATTTTTTTTTTTAAATACTTGTTCTTTGCTTGCCCGGTACTTTACCCTATGTCTCTACAACTTTTAAAGCCCCAGCGCATGTAGTTCTGGGGGAATCCTGTTTGGAACCTCGAGGCTCTCAGACCGCTGCGGCTCCTGCGGAGCACTGCCAGTGGCACTTCCCAGTGTTTCCGCGCTTTTCAGCGCAAGCACACACTTGGAGATCTGTCAGTGCACGTGACCCTTACTTCCCATGCACGGTGCTCACAGCCTCAGCAGCTGCTTTGGATAAAAACACAAATGGTGTTGCAAGTGGAGGCTTAGGAAATCACATACCCACCGGGCAGCGACACCCTTGGTCCCGACTGGCGCCCCAGCTGACCTGCCCAGGCACTCACTGCTGCAGGGCGCCTGCCCCACCCACCGCCCGCCCCCGCTTCATGGGGAGGTTAGCACTGGACAGAGAAGGCCGTGCCAGCTGCTGCCG
Organism: Pedetes capensis; assembly: GCA_007922755.1. Taxonomy (NCBI): domain Eukaryota; kingdom Metazoa; phylum Chordata; class Mammalia; order Rodentia; family Pedetidae; genus Pedetes; species Pedetes capensis. The sequence goes on along the minus strand of VMDO01009293.1, from coordinate 54,592 downwards.
TGGCACACGAGGCAGAGCTGTGGAGACAGACCACGCGACCACGGGCTCGCCACAGGCACCTGCCCCTGCCAGTGCGGGGAGTGCGGACCACACCCCGTGTGCCGTCTGCGTCTGGGGCTACCTTGGTTTTGTCAACAATCATCACTTGGGGCTCCATGACTGAACAGGGGTCCCACCGGGCACTCTGAGAAAAAAGCCCTGGGGGTCGGTTCTGCACCCACTCCCAGGTTGAAAGGCTGGAAAACTAAGTTACGAACAGAGTAAGTGCAGATGGAAGAGCCAGGAACACAACCAACCCCTGCCGCCACTGCTACAGGAACAGCGACTTCTCCCTGCTTCTGGCTGGAAACAACCCTGCCGTGCGCACGGCCGGCACTCTGACCCTCTTCCGCCAGCTGCCTGCCCACGCACCGTTGGCCACGCCACGCAAGGTTATTCACCGGTGGATTTATCAATTCTGACGCTCACTGCTCCTGCATATATGAGCTATGTTAAAAAACACTCAGCAACAAAAATGGCACACGTTCCCTTAGAGGACTTTATTTCTCTACTCTTACATGGGCCACTTATTAAATTAGAAGGCTGAAAAGTAAAAATATATCTTACAATAAAGAAGAATCTGGACATGGGTCTCCCCCTCCCCCACAATGCCCAGGGACACAGAGTCCTGAGAATCCTTCCAGCGACGCACGCAGCACGTTTTGGCCGACACCAGTGTCTGTGAAGGAGGGGAGGTGGCCTTGAAAAGGCGTGGGCAGAACCGAGCTGCACAAAACATTTCTTGCCATGGACACTCATCACTCACAGGACGAGGTGCAAACCAGAGGCCACGTCAGACCACGGGTGCCCAGTGGGCTCCCAGTGGAGAAGCAGCCACCCCTGTCAGCGACTGTGCCCTTCACACCCGGGCAGGAGCTGAGTCCCAGAGCCAGGCTGGGGGCCCTTCCACGTCCACCCCTCAGCTATGGCCTCTGCCTCTGAGCTGGGGACAAGCCCTTCTTTCCCAGTGTGACTGCCTTTTGTCCACACCAGAGTCAAGGTGGGACAGAGGACAAAGCAATGGTGTTCAGACCCCAGGCTCCCTGCAGGTGCTGACGGGCGCTGCCACCTCCCCTGCCCTGGCCGGGCGGCACAGGACAAGCTCTCGACAGGGCATAGCACAAAGCGGAGAGAAGAGTCTGATGGGCCGACAGGCTTATAAAATCTCATCTTCAATCTATTAAAAAAATAAAACGTTCACGAGAAAGGGAACTATGAGACTGTGGTAAGTTTAGAGACTAAGTCTACCTCAAGCTGTCACCTTCCCTCACGTGAGTGCCAACATGCAAGCGCTGCCTCCGTGGCAGTGTGGGACTGGCAGCCGCACCGCGGTGAGGACCCCTCAGGGCGGGCTCCACAGAAGCACACGAGGGAGGTGGCCTGCGCTCAGGCACCACAGCAGCGTTAAGGCAGAAGCCAGGGCGTGCTGCCACCCCCAGGACCTGCGGGCCCCTGCTCTGTCCTGTGCCGAGTCTGAGGGTGGCACTGGGTGGACACACCGACCCCACGCAAGGGACGTCTGCTCCCCAGGCACAGGGCCGTGGCGGCTGTGTTAAATCGAGAGTGAACCCACCTAACCAACGGTGGCGTCTTTCTTCTCCGTTGTGAGGAAGAAACCCTAAGCGTCCACGGCTGAAGGGAAGCACAGACCCACCGTCCCACCTCTTCCACGCCCCTAGGTCTGCAGGCCCGCGAGCTGTGTACCTGACAGAAAGCTCCCCCACGGGTGGCGGAATGCTGTGTTTCCTGGCCGGCATGAAAACTTACCCTAGGTCTCTAGACTGGGAAAAAGACTGAAATTTAAGCACTAAATTCCTCATTCTAAGTCTTTCACGGAAGTCCAAAAGTAACTCCTCGGATCCACCTTCGTGGTTGTTACGGGAGGGTCTTCTCTCCAGAGGGTGGCCGCACCCTCAGAGGAACCAGACGCAACTTCGATTTAATGCAAAACGACACCGCCACCAAGAGGCAGCGATGCACGCTGGCCTTTCGGTGGCACACGTGTTAAAGTGCTCACTCCTGAGAAAGCTCTCCACGTTTGGAGTCCTGTACGGTGTCACCTACTCTGCCCCTGAACTGAAGGTCTGCAACCCAAGACGGGACGTGCAGCAACCGAGTGGCTACGTGCAGGCACCTCCCATGCTGCTGCTGTTGTTAGGTGCTGTCGAGCTGGGTCCGACTCACAGCGACCATTGTGGGGTTTTCAGTGGCTGATTAACGTGCCACATGTCCCTCACCTGATCTGAGCTGGAGTGCGGGGACACAGCGCCGACTTACATCAGGCCCGTGGTGCCGTGACGCCTGAACACCCTTTAGTCAGCACACAGCGCCACACCTGTTTCTTTCACCTGACTCCAGGCTCTGGGGCGAGCGGCGAGGAGGGGAAGCCCCCCGGGTTATCCTCACAGGGCCTGCACGGGGCTGCCGGAGACACGGGGGGCCTCCCTCACGTGCGGGACAGACCAGCCAGCCACGCACACTTCCTTCACGTGCTAGGTTCGGATTCACTCTGTGGGCATGCTGAAGTCTGTGGCTGAGGCACGGCTGGCCAGGTAAGGGGCGGGGCCTGCTGGCTATAGCTAGTGAGCACAGCACACTCACCCAGGGCCATGGGTGTGGCCCAGGCTCACAAAGAATATCAGGGCAAGGACACGGGCTTCCACCTTGGAGGTTCTAAAAATCTCCTACAGGTCAGTGCACATGGGTCCTGTGTGCTTCTGGAGGCCGGGCCCACCCCTTTAGGCTGAACTGCCCCAGGCCATTCACCCACTCAGAAGCACGCGCCACCGTTTCCAACGCCCTCACAGAGGCAGCGGCTTTCCGTAAGAACACTTTCCAGAATGGTGTCAGGAGAAGAGATGCAGGCCCCGGCAGCGGGAGCGTGGGTCTGTGCAGTGACACGGCAGTGCCACTCCTGTCCAGCCCGAGACATGGAGGGAGCTGCCTCAGCCCCAGCAATGGCAAAGGGGCTGCAGGGAACTGAAACCCACATGCGTCCCAAGAACAGTGGGGGGCGTGGACATCCATGTGTCCCAAGAACAGTGTGGGGGCGTGGACATCCAAGGAAGGGTACATGGGTGGTCTTTCATAGGGATCTTGTTGGGACGGTGACCCTAGGGGGCCCTGGGTGGGCAAGCCCCAAGGGCCAGGGGTGCAAGGCTGCGGGCGGCAGGCAGTCTAGGACTCTTCGCCCATCTGCAGCAGGGAGTTGATGGCGGCATCCTTGTTCCCTCTCTGGGCTTCAAGCACAGAGCGGATCACCTCCCTGTCCATGTTGGGGAACATGTCCTGGATGGCCTTCAGGTCCTCCTCATTACAGCGGGGCTGAGCAGTCACGGCTGGTGGGGGCATGGCCACGGGCACCATGCCAGGGCTGCAGACGGCAGGCATTCCTGGTAACAAAGATCGAGTTAGGTGAAGACAGCAGTGTCATGAAAGCTCAGGGCTGGCTCTTCCTAAAGGAAGACCGACATCCGACTGGCCTCCTCGAGGGGAGAGGCCACTTCGGGTCTCACTGGAACACCGATCCCACACCACAAAGCTGGCACCTTGGCGCCCCACAGCTGGGCAGGGCCACCCTCCTCCACCTGCCACGCCCACTCTCTGCATGTTATTTCTGAACAAAAAAGCAAGTCAAAGCGTTCAAACCTCACGTGGGCCGATTTCACGGTTACAGGGGTGGGATAAAACCACGGTGACCACACGTGCCGACCTTCAAGAACTTGGGGACTCACGGCGCAAGCGCATCTTCACCGGGAATGGGCCAACACAGTGTGCTTGTCCATCCCACACCCTTCAGCCTCCAGCCCGCTACCATCAGATTTCTAGAACACTTTCACAGCTCAGCAGGGACATCGCCGTAACCACGCGTGCGCGGGTAAGGAAAGAAAACCACAGCAGGCCTGGAAACCTCAGTAAGGCTGTGCACTGACCTTCACAAGGAATACAATACACGTGTCAAAACACCACCCAAGAAAGCCCTCAGGACTCCCAGAGAGGCCAGCGGCTAGGCGCCCCGGGGGGGCTGCGAGGGCTGACAGACACATGAGCAGGGGAAGGCTGCTGGGCCGGGGACTGGGCGCTCAGCTCCGATGCTAGGTGGGCAGCCTGAAGCAGCTCTGCACCCGCGTCAGATGCGGGGGACAAACGAAGCAATCTGGAAGGCAGAAGCCTGCGAAAGGGGCACCCCACAGCGCTGGGACTGCTCAATCTCGCCCGTGCCTCAATCCCCTGAGAGAACCTAGGCAGTGTGAGCAAGCAACTGACAAACCACAGCGTTCCTGCACGAATTCTTCTGTGAAAAGGCGCCAGGGCTTATGGATGATTACTTCTTTAAAGGCATGTGCAAAATTTCCAAGTAGGCCTAGGGCGGTGCTGGGTAGGGCAATGTTTTTAGGACACGGTTCTTCCTTCCTAGCTAAATCCAAATGATCTTAGGGGTAGCTGAACGCCATCGTGAAGGGCAGCCTAAACCAAAATTGGCAACAAGGACCCAAAAGGTGCTGACCTGAGGTGGAGTCAGTTGTAGGCGAGTGACTGCGGCTGCCCACCTTCCAGCCTCCCCACAGGGAAGAGGCAGGCGCAAGCCAGGGCCCAAACCCCTGTAGGCCAGGCCTTTGCCAAGCGCTCTCCCTCACACCTGACAGCTGATGAGGACAGGCTGTCACCGCACTGCACAGAGGAAGGGTACACTGCCACCCAGGCTGCTCAACCTTTCAGCAATGAGGAAACAGGAAGCCACATCGTGCCAGGTGGGGATGACATGCTGCCTCCACGAGAGCAGTGGACGTGTGCGGCCTGGCCCAGGTGTGAGGCGCACACGCAGGTGTTCCTGCAGCGTACAGCTACAGCCAACCCAGGCACCGACTGGCCCCGCTGCCCACTGCTTTCCAGCATTTCAGAGCCTCAGTGAGGCTGGAGGGAGGACTGGAGCCCACCGCAAACCGACGGCTGACCGCCCTGCAATCGCCGGGGCTCTGAGCTGCCCATCTGCCCTCACTGGCCCTTGCAAACAGGCACCCTGGGGACCCGGCCAGTGCACGCTTGGGCTCCTCCTGCCTCCAGGGGAGACTCCACATTCCTGACCCACACCTGACCGGTCACCAGGACAGGCATGGGGCGTTCATCAAACCCTCGAGAGCTCATGTGCTGGGAAGTCAGCTAGGGACAGAGGGGAAAGGATGGAAGGGGGCACTGGGGCCTTGGCGGGACCCAACCAAAGCAGGGAGGAAGCCACGGGCGAGGGATGCGAGCCACAGCCCGCACCGTAGCTGCACGCTGAGGTCAGGGCAGCTGTGACGCCCCCCTGCCCCTTCTGCACTGACACAAACAGGTGCCTACAGCAGGACGCCTGGCTAGGACGGGCACACCACGAGGACTGGACAGGCACGTTCGAGCCAAGCCAGAATCTCTTCTCACAAACAGAACACGGTGTGAAAGGCCGAAAAAGCCCGGGAGGTTGCCAGTCAGGAGGAGCTGGTACTGCAACAGCACAGAGACCACCGGTACAGACAGGGCACGGCGGCATGTGCCGTGGCGCTGCGATCCCCCTCACCTCGCGGGAAATGGCCAGCTCAGGAGACGAGGGACACCGACAGCCAAGGTTCTCCGAGTCTCCCGCACAAGGAGACGGCCCCCACACGAAGCCACAGCACTCAGGCAGCACCGCCCGGCACCGCCTGCTTTGTGGGCTTGGGGCTTACTGTGTTTCCAACATGACGGGGCCCACCCAGAAGCAGCAGGCCACGCATCAAGGGACATTTCAAAGCCTCCAAACGGAGGACTCACAAGCACAAAGCAGCAGAGAGGAAAGGATTCCTGGAAGCAGCAGTGTGGGGAGGCAGTAAAACCCAATTCCCACTTTAAATGGAGCCCTGACACCTTTTAAACAGTGAATGGCGGTTAGCTTCAAACTCCACTCTTGCTGTTAGTCCCGGTGAGGGAGGACGTGACGGGCAGCGTGGGGCCTGGCTGAGCTCACTGAGCCGTCCCAGGTGGCCGTCCATGGGGAGGCTGCACGCAGCCGATGCCTCCTGTGCCCCCACCATGCTGACATACAGAGGAGGTCACGGACACAGGGTCAGTCTCAGTCCCGGGCCTCACCAGCAGCGTTAGCGTCGCCCTCCACTCTGAGGACGGGGAGGGTTGGGCACAGGGACAGCAGCTCTGCCCCCCAGCTCAGGGCAGAGCCTTCCAGGCCTGGGAGAAACAAAGGCGAGGGAGGGGACTGACGGCCCCTGTGGGAGGCGCTGGCGATGCCGTGCGGGGGGAAGAGAGCCTGCGTGTGCCCAGAGCGCTGGCGTGAGGCCAGCTGGTGAGGAGCCGGCACCACACTTTCCAACCAGCTGGGCCGCGCGGCCTAAACGAGGCCCGTTTTCCCCAAAGGGACAGTGCACTGGGTAGGCTGCCCGCCCTCCTGAGGCCTCCCCGCCTCACCTGGAGCCCAGGAGAGGGGTGGCCAGGGCTCCCAGGGGTAGACACAGCTCCCTCTCCCCATCCAGCACATACACAAGGCCAGGCTGAGGACCGGTGGCCCTCCCTGGGACCTGCACTGACGCTCCTGGCTCTCCGTGACTTGAGGCCTCCCCAGGGCCCCCAGCAGAGGGGGAGGAGGAGGTCAGCACAACCTCCACCTAGGGGCAGCAGAGGCTCCACAGGCAGGGCGGAGGCCACGCAGCTCCTCCCACATGAAGGACACTCAGAAACGCAGCAGCGGCTGGCACCACCACCCCGCCACAGCCACTGTGGAAGAGCACGCTTCAGGCAGCCACGGCCTCCCACGTCCCTCCAATGCCACGCATAAATGCACCACGAGGACCAGGCGGTGGCCAGCAGCCAGCACCTGAAATCCGATGGAAACTAATCTGGTGACTGAGTCAACCTTCGACTGAAAAAACCAGAACCACAGCTCAGGCTCTATTTCAGGCTGTGACTGACGGCCTAAGTGCTGTGGCCCTCGAGTCTCCTTTCCCAGTCCCTCCTTCACTGCCAAAGGCGCTGCACTCTACTCTTCTGCACTTCTAGGAAAAACAGAGGGGAAAAGACGTAGTGAGATGACCAGCTCTCACAGGCTCCCCACCTCCGAGTTGTGGGGACAGGTGGCTTTTAACTTGAAAGTGGACGGTTCCTTCAAGGCCACAGTCGACTCTTGGTCCTCACTCTTCAGCTCATGCTCTGCAAAGCGGCAGCCATGGCCTTGAATCCAGAATCTCAAACACAGACTAAGAGAATTAGGGCCACCGACACGCAAAGGCAGCTGGCAGCCATCCATTGCTCGCTGCCCGCTGGGCACATGGCAGGTGTGGACTGGCTGTGAAGTCAGCCTCTAAGCTCCTGCATTCCTGCCCATAGGACTGACCACGCCACAGGCCTCTGGCACACACATGCCCCTTGCCCTTCGCAATGGAGGAGACTTTGAAGGAGAAACTGTGGGGCAGATGTGAAGCTCTGTGTCTCTGAGGTGGGAGGGGACCAGGCAGGCTCTGAAAAACACTCACTTCAAGATAAGACCCTCACTGAACCCGTCACTCCTGCCGCGTTGGCTCGAGACTCCCCGAGGGGAGCCACGAAAGACGGTGACCTCTGGCAGTCTCCACCCAGGGAACCGTCCCTTGGCAAGATCTCGGGGCACGCTGTGGGGACAGCCCTGCAGCACACATATCCACGAGTCACGAGACTCGGAGAGAAGGCTGGGCACCAACGCTCAGCAAAGCGATGGGCTTTCTCAGTCCTTCGCACACTATTAAGAGGGTTAGTGGCAGTCCAGAGGGTTCTAGAGCCAACCCGCCACCACTGCGCGCCAATGCTCCCGGAGGAAACCGCTGATTCTCGGCGGAGGCAGGAAATGCACGAGATCAGATGGGGGCTTTATGGGGTGCCAGAGTCTGGAAGCTCTCAAAGAACATGGGGAGCCTCAAAAGGACCGAGAGCCCAGCCTGAAGAGCTCCCTCTGCCAAACTGGGGCTGAGTGACGAATAATGCAGTATCAATGACAGCCTAGAGAGTAAAACAACCCCAAGCCCAGCTTGGAGCTGTCACAGGACAGCTCCGTCGGACAAGAAACAGGCAGCAGCCACGACCTTGAAGCCAGAGCCCTGAGCAGAGACACCAGCCTTTCAGGGACGAGTCCGCCAGTGTGCAGAGGCGCACCGTAGGCCTCCCAGCCCACACTGAGGAGTCAGCGGCAATGACCAAGGTGAGCAGCTTCCCAGGGCAGCAGCTGGGCCCTGCCACCTAGAATGGCGGCGTGGCCCGGGAACACATGAGATCGCAGGCCCTGCCACAGGCCCTGGGAAGACCTCGCCCACCAGCCCTTGGCCTGAGCCCCTCCACAGCAGCAAGGCGGAGACAGACCGCACACAGCCCTGCGTCGGCTCCCAGTGTGGACCCTGTCCTGGGTGGTGGCAGTGCGCGCTCACCACAGGAAACGCACAGCTGGGTGAGGTAGAGATGGACGGCAGTGGCCCCCGTCTCCAGAGATTCTGGCAAAAGATCCTTTTCTCTCTCTGGCACCTTTTCTCTAAGTGGGAGATAGTCTCAAAATTTAAAAATGTACATCAAAAGAAAAAGTTCAAAGTCTGTTTATAAAGAAACCTTTCCTAAAATATATATTTTAGGGCAAACTTTGAAGGCGTTTGCAGAGAATTAAGGATAGGACCCAGAACAAGACGAAAAGGTCAATGACTTTCTTTTTTGGAAGGTGACTTTCTATTAATCAAACACGTCCTGGTATTGGTAACCTAAGTGGAAAGAACTATGTCCCCCTCAGAGATGCTCAACTCATGGCTTCTGGTGCCTGTAAATGGGCCCTGTTTGGAAACAGGGTCTCGGCAGAGGTACCTGAGTCAGGACGAGGCCATGTCACAGCAAGGTGGGGGCCTTATCCAGGGCAGGAGGGGACAGAGACACAGAGGGGAAGTGACCATGTGCGAACAGAGGCAGAGTTCCAGGTTGTGCAGCTGCAAGCCATGGAACGCCCGGAGCTCCAGAAGAGGCAGGAAGGCCTCCCCTGGAGCCTCTAAAGGGACCACAGCCCTGACCCGCCTCATTTTGGACTTCTAGCCTCACAGAGAGAGAACAGAGCCCCCACGGCCTCCTCTCTGGTCCTGTTTCGGTAGCCCTGGGAGACTAAGAACCTTAAGGCCCACTGCAGGCCGCCTGTCCCTCTCGCCTTAAGACCCCCAGCTCAGGGTAACTCAACCACACAACCTCACACAAACACCAGGGGACGCACTGGAGGGAACACTACTGAGACCACAGGGTGTGGGGGGCGCTGGTCCGAGTACAAACCAGAAACCTAGGGAGCTGCTGCTGGGGGGACCTGGCCCCAAGAGACCTCAGGACCCAGTTACTAAACCCAATGGGTCATGAATTCCATGAACGGCTCAGAGAATGCCCACATCCCTGCTAGGCCCCTCCCTCTGCCTGCTCAGGTTCCCTCCCTGAGCTCTGCAGACTCATACTGCTTGGAAGCTTCTGAGTCATCTTGGGCCATTCTCCATGTCCAGTCATTTCCGATCATATTCCAGGTACTAGGAGGCCCGAGACAGGTGCCGGTCCTGGCCTTTCCCCTGCAGAGTGCTGCCCTTTGTTGGGAGGCAGCTTCCTCACAGGCAGAAGCCCAAGGCCCCAAGCTCCGCCCCCTGCCAGGGTCTGTTTCAGGCTGTGTGTGGGCTGGTCTAGATCCTGCCTCCCAGGTGGACTCTCCACGTCTGGATGCTGGTGCGACTTGGGTGGGGAGAGCTGACAAGCCTCTCCATTCTGACTGCTGGATGCCCCTCAGTGCTGGGCCAGCCCCAGCCCCAGCCCCAGGGCAGCGGCCACCCTGGGTACTAGGAGCCAGGAGCCACATGGACCTGGGACCCAGCCCATGACCTCACGTGCCCCTCTGTCCCATAGATCTGGCCACTCTCCTGCCTTGCCTTTGGCTTGCCCCCTTGGGGCAATAGGACCACCAGGCTCCCCTCAGACCCAAGCCCCTGGATTGTCGCAGAGAATCAGGGTGACTGCAAACCCACCCTGGCATCTACAGTCTCAGGACCCCTGTCTTTCCCTAAAAACAACTGACTGACACCTAAAAGCAATTGTAGCCCCATCTGGCCTGCCCAGATTTATGGCTATTCTGATGGAAGGGCCAGTCAGGCACCCTCGGCTGGCATGGCCACAGAGAGAAGATAACCAGAGGTTAACATGAAGATCAGGAAACCCACAGGCGTAAAAAGCCACACTCTGACTTCATGTCCTACGCTGGGGCAGACAGCTAATTTATACAGGTAAACGAACCTGAGGAAAACCACGTTAAAATACAGTATACCCGGCCTGCGGGGCACACCTGTAACCTCAGCAACTCACAGCGCACAGACGGGAGGATCACATCGTGGATCCAAGGCTACAGGCAGCCTGTGCAACTCAGTCAAGACTCTACCTCGAAATAATACCAGATGGGGACTAGGGGTGCAGCTCAGTTATAGAGCGCCTGCCTAACATGGGCGAGGCACTGTAAAAATTAATTAATAACATAGTATGCCTCACCCACCAAGACTGTAGGCTTCTATTATAGTGACTCACACGTGAAAATGTTCGGAAATCTTATTTCCACATCTCCAAACATTTCAACTCATCTTAAATTGCCAACAATTAGGGAAAACACAGACTATTTTCCGCATGTGCATAAAAGAGATCAGATGTCGCACTGGACTCTGCTTTTAGAAGGAGCGTCACGCAAGGTCCCCACCTTCACACAATCCTACTCTAGCTTGTGCCCGTAGCGCTCCAAGGCCTTTCTCTCCTCCATTCCCACGCTCCACCCGCAGGGCGTCTGCCAAAGGAGAAGGTGCACACACCTGCAATGGGCACGTAGCCAACACCCTGCTGGTACACAGTTGGCATCAGGACCACAGGCTGGGGTGGCATCATCATGGCGGCCGGCAGGGACTGAAACACATCGAAGACAATCATGGGGTCAGGAAGGGCCATGTTACACGTCAAAATCTGTTACTCCCAGTCTCAGAGTCACTGCCTGGGGCAGAGCCCAGACATGAGTTCCCAGAACGGGGGGTCCCCAGCATGGATGCAATGGCCCTGGCCATCACGCGCTCCCGTACCACCACCCGAAACATGCCTCTCCTCTTGGCTGGAAAACCTGGGCTAACATGTCCCAGCTGCACAGAACCGCAATGTGACCATGAGAACAGGACTTAAGAAAATTTACCCAGGTTCACATTTCAGAGTCTGTGGCAGGAGGAAAACCACGTCCACACGAGTGGCTTTTCATAAGAGCCCTAGGTTAAAGTTCAAAGACTGTTTAAATGCAGATAAACTAGTTAAGTAAAATAACGGTCTGTGCTATATGAAAATGTCTGTCAAAGACACACAGTGAACACCTGAGAGATCACACTGCTGTCCACGACGCGCTTTAAAACATGCCAGCACTACAACTGGGGGGTGAAGCGCCTCTGGGAAGTGATCACGCTGAGCTGCGCCACTGTGCACAGGGCTCGTCACACCCCCTTCCCTCTCATGGGCTTACGTTTTTCCCGATGAAATGTTAAAATAACAATTTTTTAAAAAAAGCCCTGGGTGATATAAAACAAATGGCAGGAGCCCGGGAGCTGAGACCCCCCAATCCTGCCATCCCAGGCCCAGGCAGTCATTCTGCCCACACCTCAGGCCGCGTGGGCAGCAGGGTCACTTCACTCCCACAGCTCGATGCCAAAGGCAAGGCGGGCAGGGAAGGCAGAGGCCTCCCGGGACTCGGCTCCTGTCGGGGCCAGCAGCAGGGGCTGCCTCTGTGACAGGCCCGCCCCCCAGACAGCAGGGGGACTCACCGTGTAGGACATGACCAGGTTGATCATGCCTTCTTTGTCGTCGCCCTGCCGCCCGCTCAGGCTGTACCACTCGTCCTCCACCTGGCCCTGCTTCAGGGACTCAGGGATGGTGATGTGGGTCCAGGCGATACGGTCGTCCATGGAGAAGGCTCGCTGAGGACAAGGGGGAGAGGACCTCGTCATCGCCTGTGTGTGAAGGAGGCGCCACCCCAGCCTCCTGCAAGGAGCTACCATTAACCAAGACCCTGGCTTTCCAGGGGTCGCCTGCAAACCCGCCATCTCCTGCCCCTCTGCCAAGTTGCAGGCGGGAGACGGGCCTGGCCGGAGCATGGGGTTGCGGTGCTCATCCTGCCCTGGCCTAGCGATGCTGCTGGTCCTCCTCAGTCTTCGAGGCCAAGCCCTGACCCCACCCCCACAAGCCCCAAGCTCAACGAGCACAAGATGTGAAAGAGGGGAGCAGGCCCTGCCTCCTCCTACTCAGCCCTGCTCTTCTAAGTGAACAGAGCAAGGAGGGGCAGGAGGAGGGAACCGGAGGAAGAGGCACAAGGAGGGCAGCAAGGGGAGGCCGTGTCCTCCAGCTGCCATGTCCCAGCTCCTCGGCACCCCGCCCACCCTCAGATCGCCCCCCACTGCCCTGGCCTCCAGAGGCCTGCAGTTCCCAGAACCAGGCTTTCCCAGAGCCTCCTGCAGAAATGTGCGCCCGATGGCGGCTACGGCCAGGGAACACTGCGGGGGCCTGCAGCTCACACCTGCAAGAAGGCTGTTACCGCCAGTAACAGAGCCTGTCTTGCTTGAAATTCACCCTATCTGTGAACAGCTGGAGGGGGCACGCGCCCACTCTCGGTCCACTGGGTCCAGCGTTTGTTACTGGTGAGGTTTATAAATAGACATTGTCAAACAAGCTGAAAGCAAGGGGAGGCCGTTCCTTGTCACACAGTCACTAGAACACCAGCTACAGGCAGGCCTAAGTGCCAGCAGAGTGGCCCCAGGTGACTGCACCTGCGTGGCACGCTGCCCGTGGCACACCTCATGCGGCCGCCATGATACGGGGGGCCTCACCTCATCGAAGATCTCGAGGTAGAACGAGTCCACGCCCGGGGGCACCGTGCACTGGATCACCTTGTTCCAGCGAGGGTTCTTGGCTCCATTGTGGGCGGTGGGCGTCTCGTACACCGCGTAGCCCAGGCGCAGGCGGCAATAGGGGTCCATGCGAGTCATGCCGTAATTCTTTGCCAACTTAGCCTGAAATAGAGCCAAGTGCAGACAATGAGGGACCCACTATCGGAGCAAAAGGCGGGTGCCCTCCTAGCTGCCTGCCGCTCTGGACTCCTCACGGGCATCTCCCGGGGCAGGAACCACAGCCATTCAAGCTCGCCTGAGCTCGGCAATGACCTGTGTCTGGGATGCAGGAGCCAGAGTCACTGGGGGACCTGTGCAGTGTTGGGAGAAAGCACCTGGGCCACACGTGACAATGCACAACTGAGACAAGGCTCCCAGTGTGACTGCTCTGGCGTTCCCAGAGAAGTCCCTCTGGCAGGGCTGAGTGAGCATGCTACTCACTTGGCACATCTGGTGTGGCCGTGGGCAACACCGGGACCCCCAGCTGTCACGAGGGCCAGAGGGACTGTGATCGTGGAGGAATAGTACCCAGCACAGAGCAGATGCCCACTAACGCCCATTATAAGGATTTTAAGCAGGGCCCACGGAGATGGCCCTATTTTTCACACATGTTGTTTTCAACACCAGATGTATGTTTCCGAACAAGGTGGAATTGTGGGGCCTGTGGTGTGCAGGCTGGGCCCCATGCTCCCCGCCTGAGTGTGGCGTGCGTCCTCTCCACCCCACCGGCCAGCCCCTTGCCCGATGGGGAGCGCGATGCCCACCTGCACGACGGTGATGCTGAGGCGGCCCACAGTGCCCACTGCTCCACCGTACTGCAGCTGCTGGGCCGCCTGGGCGTCCAGCTGGATCTGCTGCTGCTGCTGGGTGGGTGTGATGCGGAGGAAGTCCTGCGGGAGCTCGCCGATGTACACCTTAGGGAGAGGGGAGGGGACAGGGTGGGTGGCAGAGGTCAGAGCAGGGAGCCAAGCAACCCCGCAGAGCTGCACGTCTGGGTCACTGTCCACCAGGGCCTGGTCCAGGTCTCCCCTCCCCCATTTCCTCATCAAGCCCCAGCTGGTGCTTAGCCTCAGTTTCCCCACCTACAAAGGAGAGCTGAGAGACAAGGGTTTCCGCCCTGCCCCTCACCCCGAATGCACTTTGTCACCTAGGTGGGGCCAAAGGTAAGCCAGCGCCTTAGAAAGCACGGAATGTGTTTAGTTGCTAAAGCGATAGTCGCATCTTCAGAAAAGGTGCACTAAGGTGGCTTCACAGCATCTCCCGAGCTCCATGCTAGTATCCATGACCCATCTTCCCTCGGACCACAACTCAAAGCAAGGCTTGTGTGCTGCCTGGCACTGGGTCAAAGAAACGAATAAGATGAAATTGGAACCATGCACCTAAAGCTATTTGGAACACTGTCCTGGCAAACTTCAAATGTTGGAACAGGTCAAGTTCAAGAGCACCGTGAAGAAAAGCAGCAGCAAACAGGTTCAGAAGCCCGAACCACTGGGCTTCTGCTCCACCCAGCCCTGTCCACCACGTGTGCTTAACCTCACTGAGAGTGGAGAGAGGATGGACCCAAGGGCTTGTCCACGCAGGTGCAGGGACACACACTCCTCGGAGACCTGCACCACATCAGGAATCTTGGAAGAAACCTGAAGGGCTCCAAGAAAATCAAACTTTCCAAGAAAAATAGGAGACCAAAGCAAGGGTTAGCTGTGACTCCGAGAGGCGGCCCTGGCCAAGGCTCACATCCCACGGACAAGCAGAGGGCCACGCACGATCCATCCCCGGGGAGTGGAGCCCAGGGACACACCCCAACCAGGGCACCAGGTGCTTCACTGCAGGGCAGCGGCAGCCGGAAACCAGACATCTGCCAAGGGGTCCGGGAGCCAGTGAGGTGAGTACTGTGGCTGCTTTGGAAAGGCCAAGGACGGCAGGACGGCCCCTTGCGCAGGCGGTACAGGATCTGGGGTCACGTGCGGGAAATGCTCCGAGGAGCGGCTGAGGAAGCCCGCAGGGCCCAGAGCCCCCAGTGGTAGGGAGGGCCTCAAGGCTGCAGCCAGGGGCCCTGCCAGCCACCCGCACCTCCGAGGGAGCCTGAGTGCACAGAAGCCAGCCAGAGAAGCAAGGCAGCTCTAAGGCACCTGACCACAGGGGGCACCAGCATCCCGCTGCCATGACACCCTGACTGCCTCCACTGCACATGCTGACGCCCACCCGTCTGGGCTGTGGGCTCCCACTGGCCTGCACCAGGCAGGCTTCTAGAAGGTTCTGCACGTTATTCAGCTCCCAACACACCTGGGAAATACCTTTCCCCGAGGGCCTGGAGGATTCCTTTCCAAGGCCCTGGGTTCCTTGCCATCTTCCCACCTCTGTTTCTGGAGAAAGTGGACCCCTCAGAGCTCAGAACCGACAGGGCTGTGGCCTGGAGCTCGCCACGGGCCCTCCTGAGGAGCTGGCCTGGAGTTCTCCGTCAACACTCTTCCTGTCTCCCTGGGACGGGTCTGTGAGCGGCCTCTGCCCACTGGGGAGCTGCTCTGCGGCAGGTCGGCAGCCGTTGCTCTACGCCCCTGGGGCTGCGCGTGGCCCTCTCAGAGCCTCCCTGGAACGCACCCACCACCCGTGAGGCCTGCGGGTGCTAGGAGAGCGCCGCAGCTCCGCGGACGCCCTGCAGCCTCTTTGGGACACCTCTTCCTAAGGTACGCGGCACAGGTTGCCAGCAGGTCTGGGCAGAGCCTTGACAAAGGGCCCCAGGGGACAAGATGCCAAATGCCAGTTCCAAAGGCATATGGGCAACACTGAGGTCCCCCCCAAGGGGCACCTGGCCCTGCATTCGTGTGTGGTCTGCGGGGCTTGCACAGCGTGGGCTTCCAGGCTCCATCCCCAGCTTGTCTACTTGCCAGGAGCAGATTTTTTGCAGAAACAGACTTGTGTCAACTAAGTCCTTGAGGTTAAGATACACAGGCCCGATTTTCACGTATTTATCTGAGAAACAACTGCCTATTGCACGCAAAGTACTACAGCTCTACAGGTGCAGCAGGGGATGTCTGGGTCTCCTGGGAACCTGCGCAGGGGGCAGACAGGCCAACAGCGTCCCAGTGAGGAGTCAGGGTACAGGTGGTCACAGGGGCTGTGGCAGGAGTGACAGTCAGGAAGGCCATGTAGAGGAAGCCACGCTTGATTTTCTTTTCTTTCTATATTTCTTGTCTGTCTCCCCCCCACCCTTTTGTGTATGTGTGAGAGAGAGACAGGCTCTCACTGTGTGGCCTACAACTCACAATGCAGGCCTGGCTGGGTTCCAACTTGCCTAGATCCTCTAGCCTCCACCACCCAGGTGCTGGGATTACAGGTGTGTACCACCATTCCTGGCTTGTCTGTCTGTCCCCTTCTTGAGCACAGGACCTTTAGGCATCAGGAGTCCTTTTCATTATTCTCTTTCAAGTGTTCATGAAGCAGAATGGGACCTTTCTTTTTTTTTCTCTCTCTCTCCCTCTTTTTTTTTTAAATTGAGACAATCTCACTCTGTAGCCAGGGATGGCCTGAAACTTGCTATGTAGCCCAGGCTGTCCTTGAACTCATAGCAGTCATCCTGTCTCAGCCTGGGGAGCACTGGGATCACAGGCATGCACCACCACCCCCAACCTGGGATGTTTTTAATGAGGGGGAAATTACATCAGAAGGTCAAATGTGTTGTTACTTTTCAATAACGACTTCACCATAAAATTACAAACAGGAAAGGAGGGTTTTCACAACTGGAGCTGAAGATGACCTAAGAGACAGGGAGGAGCGGCCTCACAGTGGGGAGGGGGCCCACACCCAAGCCAAGGACGTGCTGCAAACCCTCCACCAGTCTGCCAGCTCCAACCCTCATGGTCCCGAAGGTCCAAAGTGCCTGGCAGATGGTCCCACACTGGAGGAGACACAACACTCAACTGCAGGGGTACAGGGAGGGGCCCCACAGAGCCAGCTTCATGGCCGTGACAACGGTCCCTGCTGATGGGGACAATGACATTAGGGGACCTAGATGAGGGCTACAGGAAAAACTCATCTGTGCAGCTTTTCCTTAAATATACAATTTCTCCCAAATCAGCAACTTATTAGAAAAAATTTCCCCTTAACCTAAAGAGGGAGAGGCTGGGGAGAGAGAGAGGACTTCGGCCTGAACTGAACAAACTGGTTATGCAACCAACACCCGCAGTCTGACGAGCCTGCCTGCTGCTGCAAGTCCCTGATGACTCCGCAGCCCTGACTCGGTGTGTCCAAACGAGGACACATTTACACGTTCAGAAGATAACGCTTCATGAGCCGTAGGTGAGTTGGTGGTAAGGCAAATCCTACCACATCAGCGACAGCACTGGAAATCACCACCAATATGCGGGCATTTTAATGTATTGTTAACATTCAGTGCTAATCCTAAAATGTATTTCTGCCATAGATTATGATGGAGGAGAGGTTTAGCCACATGAAAATACATGCTTTGTCCTGGTTTAAAGACTTGGAAGTATAAAAAGGAAATAATTAACCTTGATAACAGACACACAATGGATGTGTTTTTATAGAGGTTCGCTTAATGGTATAAGATGAACATATTGAGTCCAATGCTAATAGATAATTTAAACCTTTTAGGACAAATTTTTATTCAAAGGGAATGATAAATTATTTATTATTGTGTTTTTTTCTACTAATATAAACATTGAATAACATTATATACAGCACAGTCATATTTTTTAAAAAATTCAAATTTGAGATTTGGTTGTAGGATGATGACTATCAGAAAGAAAAGCAAAAATAAGTGAAAAAGTGTCTGTACAAATTCCACTGGGATATACTGTCCTGTTAGTCTCAAAAGGGCTAAATCCCTGGTTGGGGCTGGTGCTGTGGCACCATGGTAGAATGCTTGCCTAACGTTCATGAAGCCCCAAGTTTGATACTCAGCACCACAAAAAGAAAGAAAGAAAAATAAAGGGCTAGGGATGTAGCTCAGTGACAGAGAACTTGCTTAGTATTGTGTGAGCCCTGGGATCTATCCTCAGCACAGCAATAAATAAATAAACAAATAATTTTTTAAAATAATAAATAAAACCCTGGGTGGTGGTGGTTATTTGGTGCCATCGAGTCGGGTCATAGCGACCCTATGTACAACAGAACAAAACACTCCCTGACACTGTGCCATGCCCGGCACTATGTCAGTGCTTCTCTGCTATTCACAGGGTTTTTGATGGCTGATTGTTCCAGGATTGTTTTTGGGAGTAGACTTCCAGGTCCTTCTCCCATTTTTGCAGTGCTGCGGATGGAACCCAGGGCCTCGGAAAGCACAGAGCAGCACTCTACCAACTGAGTTAGATGCTGGGTTAAGACCCAACGATCCCACTTCCAGGCACCAGTCCTGCGGAAACGTCCCAGGTGTGCAAGGGCAGGTATGCTTGCTGCCTCATTGCCTAGGAAAAGGAACAGCCACAAAGTAGCATCTGGTTTCCCTAGCCAGAAGGATCTACAGGACAGGCCCACACAGCTTTGAGCCCCTAACACGACACAAGGAGACCCCCAGGATCCTCGTCAAGGAGAGGGGCCAGGCATGCGGGCATGCTGGGCCTCAACCGTGGCTCTGCCTGGCACTTGGCCGCAGGTATGCATGGGAACAGACCAGGCAAGCGAGAGAGAGAGAGAGAGAGAGAGGGTGTGAAACTTCAACCCTGTATGCGCTTTGAAGGCTGAGCCCAGAGGATTTCCTGACAGATGGAGGAGACAAGGCTGTCTGAAGGCTTTGGGCCAGAGCGACATGAGGGGAGGCCCACCTGCAGGTCTGGAACACTCCAGAGGAAGGCAAGGGGCTGCCAGATTAGAGCTCAGGAAGGAGGTGGGAGGGGACGGAGTCAACGTCACTCAGGCTATGGGAAGCCGCAGCACTGGCAAGAACTCTGAGACGGTGAGGGAGAACCAGTCCATGTGCTAGAACTTCTGTGGTAGCTGAGCAGGGCTCGGGTCTCCTGCCCTGAAGCCGAGGCCAGGGGCAGCCTGCTGGGCCTGGAGCTCCTGCCCCTCCCCATCACCTCCACAGCCAACCCCCTTCCTGCCTCCAGCAGTGCCCAGCACCCACACAACTCACCTGCACCCAGCTCCACCATCCGGCTGTTGTCAAAGCTAAAAATGGTAATCTAGCTGCAGGAATAGCCAAGACTTCTGATAAACGAAAAATAACTCCTAAGCACCCAGCAGCTCACAGTATTCCTCACGGCCGGGCCTGGTACAAGCACTTCTTACACGTGAGCTCAGCCCATCCTCGCCTGACACCCGAGAGCAGTTTTGTGAATGGCAACCGGCCCAAAGCTAGAGAGCTGTCCCTGCCCTCAAACCATTTACACTGAAAACTCGATGCGGGCAACGAAGACGGGCCGGAAGAGCTTTCCCAAGGCAGAGGGAGACGGCAGGGCAGATCTTCACAGGACCAAGAAGCAACTGCCAACTACAACTCCACACGGCACAGACAGCCCTCACGACCCAGGGTAAAGGCATTTAGGATGAAAAAAACAAGTATTTGTCACCAGAGAGTCAAAAGGAGGAACTTGAAGCAAAGGTAGAGGTGCCCTGATGGCAGGTCTGAGACATATAAAGGAAGCAGCAGGTATTTCAGCCAATCCAAAGAAGCACTCGCTGCACAAAAAACACTGCTGCTCCTCAGAGGAGGGTTCAAAAGGAACCAGGAACCGCCACAGCTGGCACCACAGCACCAGGTGGGAAGAGGCAGCCTGAGGCAGACAGCTACAGTCTTCCCCGCGGGCAGGGAGCGGCAGACATGACGATTAACCTCACTCACATCCTCATAAGTCTCTATGTTAAAATTCCTACGGTAGCCCCTAAGAGGAGAGAAACACATCACACATTTTCCAAACCAGTAGAGAATTTACCACCGAATTGAAGTTTTAAAAGCCTGTATTTTCCAGAATGCTCCCTGGAAGCAAAGATGGCCAGACTGCGTCTTATATATTTTGGACATATAGCAGGAGGGACCAATCCCTGGAGGAGGACATCATGTTTGGGAGAGTGGCAGGTCAACAACAACAACAAAAAAGGAAAACCCTCAACTAGATGGATTGACACAGTGTCTGCAACAATGGGCTTAAACATAAATAAGAATCAGGGAGTGTCTCGTTCCGCTATACATAGGGTCACTATGAGTCGGACTCCGACTCGATGGCACCTAACAACATATTTAATAAATTCAAAGAAGGAAAGAAAAAGAAACAAGTAGGACAAAAGCATTAAGTGTTAAATCTATATGTGTGCATATGTCTGTAGTATGTTCTAGTAAAAATACAAAGATGTGAACTTTTACATTTGACTTTTTAAGAATGTAGCTACACACTGTTGATGATAGAGCTATCTTAAACATAAACATCAGGTAAAATGTAAAGTCAAAGAATGAAAAAAAAAAATCAAATACTCTCTAAAAGGAAAGTGGAGTAGCCATGCTAGTATCAGACAAAATAAAAGGCAAGAGGCCAGTGAGGGCACCATTTGGTGGCCACAATGGGATTTACACCAAGACGCAGCAATGCTAAACTTGTACGCTCAATTAACTTGCCTTCAAAATCCAGAGCAGATTTCACAGAGACCCAGAGACACAGGCCTGTTGGCCAGCTGGAGCGTGAGTGTGCCTTCTTGCTCAGGATCCACCCTGCACACGCGCAGGTAGGCATGGGGGCTACTGACTGACATGCAAGATCTGAAACTCTTGAGCTAGCGATGATGATACGCTAAAGGAGAAAGCCAACACAAATCCCAAAAGAAACCCGACTCCTTCCCGTTACCGGAAAGTAAGGGACATGCATGGGGTTCAGCTTAGTTGGTAGAGCACCTGCTCTGCACTCTCTAAGGACCCGGTTTCACTGCAATAATGGGAGAAGGATGTGGCAGTCCACTCCCGAAAACAATCCCGAAACAATCCGCCATTGAAAACACTGTGAGGGTCGCTATGAGTCAGACCCAATGCAAGAGCACCTAACAACAACATCTTGTCTTACCTTTACAAGCTGTGTTTCAGTACAACCAGAAATCTCTGGTTGATGGGGAACGTTTATCTTTACCAACAGTTCCAGTTAACAATGTAGGACAAATGACCAAGTTCAAAAACTACCCTTTGCCCAGCAACAATGAAAGGCAAGGCTGATGAGGCTGGGAGAGGCATATGTGCCCTGACATCAGAAGGGGCAAAGGCAGGGCCAGGGGGCCTCTAGCCGAGCTCACTGGTCAATCAGCATCACCCCAAGCAGGACCAAGAGTCAGCACCTGTCAGACTCCACACGACACATACCTCTCAAGGCGCCCTTCAGAAACTCTGTGCTGCCCCTGACAGCCCCCAGCCAGTAGGACCAGGGAGGCCCAAAGCTGAGGCTCCTGCATGGGCTCCCATGTCTCCACAGAGAGGCAGGGCCCTCGTGGTCGCTCGCTGTAGGAGCCCATCAGGTGCTTCTTAATAGTCTGTGGACTGGGTAGAAAAAGGGTGGTCATTAAAAAACAGCATTTTTCAGAAGTGAGGTGAACACAGCCCAGGATGTCGTGTCCCTTGGTGGCTATTGGGGAAAAACTATACTGAAGGTGTGAACACAGCATCTCCCAGAAGTGAGAACTGCACTCTTGCTGCAGACAGGAGGCAAAGACTTCTTCCTTCAGAACTAATGTGTGCTTGCTCTATATGTGTCCTCTTGACCCTTATGGCCCCAACCAAGGACAGACAGCCCTCCCAGCAGAGGTGAGCATGCCCTCTGCCTTTACAGCCTGCAGGGCTCCTCCACCACTCAGGAGAGGTGATGGTCAGCTGTACAGCTAGCTGGCCAAATGCAAGGCCGGGCTCCGAGGCTACGGACCCTGGGCCATGGCCTAACCCTGCCAGGGCCTACGTGCAGGAGGCTGCCTGCACTCACCAAATGCATTTGCCGGTATCTTTCTTTTGGGAAGCCCAACACTCAGTTTATCCTCATACTTCCACAGCCCCATGAGTATAACAGAAGAAGAAAAGATGCATTAGATATCAACACACCCCGGCGAAGGCAAGCGTTCTAGTGCACTCTAACAACTGGCCAAAAAGTCTCTGTAGGCTTTAGTGAATCCAGAGGGGTACAGACAGGTCACCCTAGATGAAGTGGCCACTGAGAAGGGTGGAAACCGGAGGGCACGTGTCTCACAAAAAAAAGTCAAAAAAATGGTGCACTGACGAGATAAAGCTCAAGGGCCAGATCCAGCCTCAGCACGCAGCCCAAAGGCCCTCCCAGTCCTCCTCCGTCTCCACCTCCTAGACCCTTCTGCATTCAGTGGCTCCCCTTCTGGCCCACCCCACACTCCTATTTCCCCTTCAACTCTCAGGCTGGATGTACTGCCTCAGAGAGACTTGCCCGGCCAGGAACAAACTCTCGCAGCACCTAACACATGAGTCAAGACCACAGGTCTGATGGTACCTGCCACTGCCTGCTCACCTGAGTCACCATGTGCAGCCCTCTGTGCTGCACATCGTGGCCACTCACACTGCTGAATGGGTAAGTCAAAGTACTCAAAGCTGCACTTACGCCCAGACCCAAGGTTACTGCACATTTACAGGTCAGCAAGGGTGGTCCTAAGACACCTGGTCATCTGTACATGATGCAGACATGCAACCATGTGACTCCCTGCAGCCCTGGACAAGTAGAAAGGCAGACCAAACACCAGGACTTGACCCCACTGATCCTACAAGCTTCAACACTGATGCTCCCAATTACTCATCAGAGTGCAGCCTATCCCAGCTCCGTGTGGCCACAGCAGCAGAGACGGTCTCCCTCAGCAACAAGGAAGGCTAACCTGTGTTGACTGTTCAATTCATGCCAGACACGTAGCTCAACATTACATGAATTCAAACTCAGTCCCACACCACAGTGAGGTTGTAGGTGAGGGGGCCAGGTTCCTAGAAGGTAAGGACATTCCCAGACCACACCGTGAGGAAGGGGCTGCCTTGCCTGGCCATGAGCTCACTGCTCTGTGAAGGACGTGAACAGGGGAAAGCACTGACTCCCTTCCTCTGGCTGCCATGACCAATCTGCTGGAGTTCCCAGGAGTGAAATGAGGATGAAGAGAGGCAAACACTGACGGTGGAGGCCACCCTGCCTCTGGCGTGGAAACCTCCACATCAAGAGTGACAAGTGGGGGTGGGAGGTTAGCTCTGAAGCCCTCAGGAAGAGCACATTAAGAAAAAACCCTTTGTTCAAAGTGGGGTCCCAACAGAGCATAGGCCTTTGCTTCACACTCAGAACAAGGCTTCAACGCCAAGGAGTCTTCTCTCACAGGGAGAAACACAGAAAAGATTGGCGACACCCAGCTGTAAGGGTGGGGGGCCCTGGTGACCGCAGGCTTCTCATGCACCTTCGGTATTGAACTTTAGGGAGAGGACGCTGCAGTATTGTCACAAGGACCTTGTCTCAGGCCCTGCTCAGAGAGCTCACCCCACCCAGACTCAGCAAGCTGCTGGGGGAGCCATTCACACCGGGAGCCGGCAGGATGCTACTGATACCAGTTCTACACAGACGGCCTGCACCGAGACTCAAGACCCTCAGGAGAGAAGCGAGCTGGAAGGGTCTCCCAAGTTCTCTGCTCCCACCTTCTCGTTTGCAAAAGAAGACACTGAGGTTTCAAAAGGTGATTGCTGATGGCTCAAGGGATGGTCCCAATGCTCTGTGCAGGGGGAGGGAGAAGGAACCGTCATCTGGGGGACCATCCAGACTCTGGCCTCCTCCATTCCAGGGACAATCAGGGCTCAGGCCCTTCTCCCCCAGGGGTCTATGGGGGTCTGGTTTGGCTTCACCTGGACCATGTGGACCCGGGGCCCTTCTCCACTTGGAAGTCCCTAGGAGCCCAGCCTTACTCCACCCGAGGGACCATTAGGGTGTGGGGTGGGGTGGCACACTCCATCTGGGGTTTGTTTGGGGGCGCTCCTCCACCTAGGCTGGAGCTGCTCCTGCATTTGGGGACCGTCTAGGTTGGGGACGCTCCTCCCCTGGGGAACCACCTAGGTTGGAGGTGCTCCTCCATCTGGGAGCTGTCTTGGTTAGGGACGCTCTTCCCTCTGATGGTCGCCTAGGCTGGGGCGCTCCTCCACCGGGAGACCATCTAGGTTGGGGGCGCTCCTCCATATGGGGACCATCTAGCCTGGGGGCGCTGTTCCATCGAGGGACCGTCTAGCCTGGGGACACTACTCCATAAGGGGACCTTAGGTTGGGGCACTCCTCCATCTAGGGGTGGCCTAGGCTGGAGGCGCTACTGCATTTGGGGACCGTCTAGGCTGGGGGCGCTCCTCCACCTGGGGCCATCTAAGCTGGAGGCGCTCCTCCATCAGGGGGATGTCTAGGCTGGAGGCGCTCCTCCAAATGGGGACCGTTAGCCTGGGAGCGGTCCTCCATATGCGGACCATTAGGTTGGGGCGCTCCTCCACCAGGCGAGCCGGAAGGCAGGAGCTCCGGGCTCCCCCGCGCCCAGCCTGTCCGTCGGACCTGCCCCGCCTCGAGGCTCCCGCTCCAGCCAGCGAAAGCCGCGTGTAACCCGGGAGGCCGAGGACCCCGCGCTGGGCCGCCGGTGCGGCGGAGCAAAGATCAGCCTGAGGCCCAGTCCAGCGCCGCCGCCCACGCCGCCCCGCCCGGCCCTCGCCCGGAGGCCTCACCGGCCCGCGCTGCGTGCTGACGGTGGTCGCCATGGTGCCTCGCCGACCCCACAGTGACGCTCCTGACCAGCGCCTCCGCCCCCGCCAGAGCCTGCGTCGCAGACAGTCGTCCCCGCGAGCCCGCTGCCGCCTCAGTCAGCTGACAGCCGCCGCGCCCCGCCCCGCCGCGCAGTGCGCAGGCGCCCACAGGGGCGGCCCCGCCCCTTCCGGCGGCCTTGCGCACGCAGGCTCCAGGCCTGGGGGCGGGGCCAATCCTGGGGGCGGGCGCAGCAGTGGGGGCGGGGCGGAGCCGGGGCAGGGCCAGGCCTGGGGGCGGGGTCAGGCCCTTAGCTGGCTCGGCGGGCGCCTGCGCAGTCGTTCTCTCCGCGAGCCTTGCGGGAAGTGGGGCTCGGGACGCGGTGACTCTCAGCCCAGCGGTCCGTGCAGACCCCATCCTTGGACGCCCAGCCGCTGGGACGCTGGGCCTGGCCTGAGCTCTTCCCGCTGGTCGCGGCAGGGCCGGGTCATTGGCTAGGGCTCGCGGTAAGACACCGACTGCAGGTGTCTCATCCGCTCGGAGAAGGGAGAGAATCGTGCTGCTTGCTGGCTTGAAAGGAGAACAGATGACAGCGAGCCCAGCGATCGCTGAGCTCGGCTCACCGCCCGGGGAGGAAGAGCACTTCCATCCAAATTTTGACAAAAGGAGTCAAGCGAGGGGAGAGGGGCTGGGGACCCCCGCAGGCCTTGAAGCGGGGGTGGATTGCACGAAAGGAAGTAAACTCTGCCAACAACCCAGGTCCTCTGCAGCTCTGGACCAGCGTGCAGCCCAGCATACGCGTGAATTACAGCCTCGTGAACAGTTTCGAAACACCTGACCCACGGAAACTCCAAGACAATAAATGTGTGTTGTTTTAAGCCACTAAATTTATAGCAACTTGTTATATAATGTAAGTAAGGTACCCCAGATACCCACACGGCTCAGCTACCTTCGGGTCTGCCCAAGTCACTTCCTCAATGAGGCGTCCTCTGAGCACCCTATTTAAAACCATTGTTGTTGTTAGGTGCCGTCGAGTCGAGTAGGACTCACAGCGACCCTATATGTACAGCAGATCGAAACACTTGCCGATTCTGTGCCAGGCACACGATCTTATTTATGTTTAAGCCCATTGTTGCAGACACTGTGTCAATCCATCTGGTGGAGGGTTTTCCTTTTTTTCGTTGACCTGCCACTCTCCCAAACATGATGTCTTTCTCCAGGGATTGATCACTCCTTACACCAAAATATGTAAGACGCAGTCTGGCCATCCTTGCTTCCAAAGAGCACTCTGGTTGCACTTCTTCTAGGACAGATCTGTTGGTTCTTCTGGCAGTCCATGGTATATTCAATAGACGCCTCCAGCACCATAATTCAAAAGCATGAATTCTTTTCCTGTCACCTTTGTTCAGTGCCCAGCTTTCACAACCATATGATGCCACTGAAAATACCATGGCATGAGTCAGACGCACCTTCATCTTCAAAGTGGCATCGTTACTTTTCAATACTCTAAGGAGAACTTTTGCCACAGCTTTTCCTAGACCAATGCGTCTTTTGATTTCTTGACTGCCGCTTCCACAGGTGTTGATTATAGAGCCAAGCAAAGCAAAATCTTGGACAACCTCAATCTTTTCCCCATTTATTGTGAAGTTGTTGTTGTTAGGTGCGGTCAAGTCGGTATCCGACTCCTAGCGACCCTCTGTACAACAGGGGAAACACTATTGTCAGTGCTTCTCTGCTGTTCATAGGGTTTTCAATGGCAGATTGATTTTTGGGAGGGGGTTGCCAGGTCCTTCTCCCAAGCCTGCAGCACCTGGTTTTCCTAGGCGGTCTCCCATCCAGGTACTAACCAGGTCCGACCCTGCTTAGCTTCCGGGATCTGACGGGATCCGATACCACAGGGCTACCGCTGCACATGGTCTTATTGTGAAGTAGGCTTCGACAATTCTCACTAGGATTATCTTGATACCTTTCACTGTGTTCTTTTCCTTCCCACAGAACCATACCTTCAAACAGTATATAACGTTTTATGTTTCTATATTAGTCAGCTTTCTGTTACTCTAATGATGATCGACTTACAAGAACATTTATTTGGCTTACAGTCTGGAGGCTCCAGTACATAACTGAGTGGCTCCATGGCTCTGGACCTGTGGCAGAGCAGCCACAGGGAGCACGTGGCAGAGCAATATCATTCTCCTCATGACAGAGGAAAGTGAAAAAGAGGAAAAGGGAGAGATCAGGATCACACAGTCCCCTCCAAGGTTATGCCGCTGATGACAAAAACACCTCCCACCAGCCTTTCACACATGGGTCTTTGGGGGACATTCCAGACTCAATGTATAACAGATTCTTTTGCTTTTTATTTAACGCTCTGTCCTCCACTTCCCCACATGAGTGTGCAAGCATGCTTTGTTTGCTGTGTCCCACAGCACCTGTCAGTGACAAATGGTGGGCTTTCATTAACATTTTCCACTGGAAAGATTGCAGGGATCTCTTGCATTTGTTGTTGTTGTTGTTGTTGTTGTTGTTGGGTGCTGTTGAGTGAGATCTGACTCAGTAACCATATGTACAACAGAAGAAAACACTCCCCGACACTGTGCCATGCCTGGCACTATGTCGGTGCTTCTGTGCTATTCATAGAATTTTCAATGGCTGATTGTTTGGGGTTTGTTTTTGGGAGTGGGCTGCCAGGTCTTTCTCCCATTTTTTTTTTTGGTGCTGGGGATCAAACCCAGAGCTATAGTATATCCATTATCCAATTATAAAAGCTGTATTATTTACACTTCCTCTCCTTTAACATTTTATAGAGCAAAATAAACAAAAAAGGCCCCCCCCAAAAAAAGAAAAAGAAAAAAGAAAATCAGAATTTTAATTAACATGTAATGGCAATTATATGCAGCCATCAGTTATACCCTGATTTTTTCCTTTCCTTTTTCTTTTTTCATATTTTCATAGATCTGCATCCTGTATTTTGTGCTTTTTCTCTCCCTCTGTACTCCTCTATGTTGTTCTCCCTTCCCCTGTCCCCCTTCCCTTCATCCACTCCCTTCCACTACTCCCCTCCCTGCTCATATTGGGTCCACTCATATTTTCCATTCTTAGATAAGTATGATTGTACATTTATATGTGTGTGCATAATTTTTTTCTTTGAGGTAAATTTGGCTCCAGCATATGAGCATGAACATATTTCTCTTTTTGAGACTGGGTTATTTTACTTAAAATTATACTCTAAAGTTCCATCCATTTTGCTGCAAGTGAATGATTTCATTACTCTGTACTAATGGATAATATTCCATTGTGTATATGTACCCCAAGTTTTTAATCCAATCCTTGGTTGGTGGACATCTGGGTTGATTCCATAACCTTGCAATTGTGAGGAGTGCTGCAGATGTCCCTGTGGTATAATGACTTATCTTCCTTCGGGTATATTCCTGGCAGTGGTATTGCTGGATTATATGGTTAGGTTAGGTGCTGTCGAGTCAGTATCTGACTCATAGTGACCCTCATAGGGTTTTCCAATGGCTGACTGTTTCGGGATTGCCTTGGGAGTGGATTGCCAGGTCCTTCTCCCAGGATTATATGGTAGTTTTATCTTTATTTTTGTAAGGTAACTCCATGTGTACAGCCATATCACCCTGGCATCTGATCCTTTCTGATCTCTGAAGCTAAACAGGGTCGGGCCTGGTTAGTACTTGGATGGGAGACTGCCTGGGAACGCCAGGTGCTGTTGGGCTTGGGAGATGGACCCAGCAGCCCACCTCCCAAACAATCAGCCATTGAAAACCCTATGAATAGTAGGGAAGCACTGACATAATGCCGTGTGCAGGGCAGCATTTCCTTTTGTCAAAAATAGGGTTGCTACTCGATGGCACCTGACAACAACAGCAAAGTACCTCCATATTGGTTCCAAAGTGGCAGCACTAATTTACAGTCCTACCAGCAGTGTAAAAGTGTCCCTTTTTCTCCACATCCTCACCAGCACTTGTGGTTGTTTTGTTAATTGTGGCCATTCTTAATGAGTGAGATGGAATCTCAGTGTAGTTTTGATTTGCATGTCCCTAATAGCTAGGGAAGTGGGCTGGGATTTAGCTCAGTTGATAGAGCGCTGCTCTGCTGTCTCTGAGGTCCTGAGTTCGATTCCCAGCACCACAAAAATGGGAGAAGGATGTGGCAACCCACTCCCAAAGGCAATCCTGAAACAATCTGCCATTGAAAACCCTATGAGGGTTGCTATGAGTTAGATACTGACTCCATGGCACCTAACAACAACAACAATAGCTAGGGAAGTTGAGCATTTTTTCATGTGCTTATTGGCCACTTGTATTTCTTCTTTTGAGAACTGTCTTTTCAGTTCCATTGTCCACTTATTTATTAGATTATTTGTTACTTTGGTGTTTAAGTTCCTTATATATTCTAGAAATAAATCCTCTGTCAGATGAGCAGGATGCAAAGATTTTCTCCCATTCTGTGGGATCTCCCTTTGCTCTACTAATTGTTTCCTTTGCTGTACAGAAGCTTTTTAGTTTTATGTAATCCCATTTGTCAATTCATTACTCTTGGGCAATTGGAGTCTTGATAAGAAAGTGCTTGCTTATGCCTATGTGTTGGAGTGTGTTCCCTATTTTTTCTTCTAGTAGTTTTAAGGTTTCCTGTTTTATGTTGAGATCTCTATTCCATTTTGAGCAGATTCTCATACATATTGAGGGGTACAGGTCTACTCTGACTTTTCTACATAGGGATATCGGATTTTCCCAGCATCATTTGTTGAAAAGGCTATCTTTTCTCCAAAGTAGAGCTTTGGACCATTTGCTGTAGTTGTATAGGTGTATATTCTGTTCCATTGATCATGATGCCTGTTTTTGTGCCACTATGGCCATGTTGTTGTTGTAGTATAGTTTGAAGTCAGGTATCGTGATGCTCCCTGTGCTGTTTTTGCTGCTTAGAATTGTTTGGGCTATACATGGTCTTTTGTGCTATACAAATTTTAGGATTGTTCTTTCTATTTCTGTGAAATATATCATTGGAATTTTGATGAGGATTGCATTGAATCTGTAGATTACTTTTGGTAGTATAGCCATTTTTACAATATTAATTCTTCTGATCCATGAGCAAGAGAGGTCCTTCCATCTTCTAGTATCTTCTGCTATTTCTTTCTTTAGTGTTTTGAAGTTTGCATTGTAGAAGTCTTTAGGGTCTTTGGTTAGATTAATTCCTAAATATTTAATTTTTGGTGGGCTATTGTGAATGGGACTGTTGTTTTGATTTCTTTCTCTTCCTGTTCACTATTGGTGTAAAGGAATGCTACTGATTTTTTAGTGTTAATTTTGTATCTTGCTACTTTGCTGAAGGAGCTAATTTGCTCCAAGAGTTTTCTGGTGGAATTTTTGAGTCCTTTAGGTATAGGATAATGCCATCTGAAAATAGGGATAATTTGACCTCTTCTTTCTCTATTTCTATTATTTTTATTGCTTTCCCTTGTGTGATTGCTCGGACTAGGATTTCAGTTACAATATTGACAAGACGAGGAGAGAGTGAACATCCTTGTCTTATTCCTGATCTAAGTGGGAATGCTATCGGTTTTCCCCATTGAATATTATGTTGGCTATAGGTTTGTCATATATGGCCTTTATGATGTTGGGATATGTTCCTTCTATACCAAGTGTCTTCTTTTATCATGAAGGGATGTTGAACTTATTGAAAACTTTTTCAGCATCTATTGAGATGATCATGTGATTTCTGTCTACAAGTCTCTTGATATGTGGAATTAGATTAATTGATTTACATACGTAAAGCCAGCTACACATCTGTGGAATGAAGCCTATCTGATTGTGGTGTATGATCTTTTTTTATGTGTTGCTGCATTCAGTTGGCAAGAATTTCATTGAAGATTTTTGCATCAATGCTCACCATTGATGTTGGTCTATAGTTCTCTTTTTTGTAGTGTTCTTATCTAGCTTTGGATCAGAATGACACTGGCTTTATAGGATGACTTTGGAAGTATACCTTCCCTTTCTATTTTATGAAATAGTGTAAGGAGGACAGGTATTAGTCTTTAAAGTTTTGATAGATTTTAGCTGTGAACCCATCAGGATCTAGGAAGTTCTTAATTACTGTCTCAATTTCATTGCTTATTTTAGGTTGGTTTAATTTATTTATATTTCCAGGATTTAGTTTTGGTAGGTCCTAAGTGTTAAGGGCCTGCAGCTGTAGCCCTGTGGCATCCGATCCCATCAGATCTCGGAAGCTAAGCAGGGTCGGGCCTGGTTAGTACCTGGATGGGAGACTGCCTGGGAACACCAGAAACTGTAGGCTTGGGAGAGGGACCTGGCAACCCCTTCCCCAAAATCAATCTGCCATTGAAAACCCTATGAACAGCAGAGAAGCACTGACAATAGTGTTTCCCCTGTTGTACAGAGGGTCGCTAGGAGTCGGATACAGACTCGACAGCACCTAACAACAACAACAACAAGTGTTAAGGAATTTATCCATTTCTTCTGTATCTTCTTTTTGGGGGGAATAGAACTCCCAGTAGTCACTGATGATCTATATTTCGTTGGTATCAGTTGTTATGCCCCCCTTTGCATCTCTAATTTTATTAATTTGGGCCTTTTTTCTCTTTTTTTGGTTAGTTTGGCTAAAGGAGAATCAATTTTATCTCTTCAAAGAACCAACTTAGTTTTATTAATTTTTGTATTGTTTTTGTTATACTTTTTGTTGTATTATGTATATGTTTTGTTGTATTAATGTTTTTGTATTGTTTAATCTCTACTTCATTAATCTCTTGATATTAATTATTTCTTTTTGTGTGCTAGTTTTGGGGTTAGCTTGTTGCTGTCATTCTAGATCCTTGAGGTGTATCATTAGGTTATTTAATTGTGCCTTCCCTATCTTTTAAATGTAGGCACTCATGGCTATGAACTTCCCTTGTAGAACTACCTTTCCTGCATCCCATAGATTTTGGTAGTTGTGTTTTCATTATGATTTGATTGAACAAACTTTTAAATTTCCTTCCTGACTTCTTCAGTGACACATTGATCATTCCAAAGTGTGTTAATCTCCATGCATCTGTAATATTTTTGTAGTTTTCCTTGCTTTTGACTTCATTTTATTCCATTGGGATCTGATAAGGTATAGGGGATGATTTAAATTTGTTTGTTTCTTGAGGCACATTTTGTGGATTAAAATGTGGTCTGTTTTAGAAAAAGTTCCATGTAGTGCCGAGAGTTGAATTTTGCCTCTGTTGGATGGAGTATTTTGTAGAAATCTGTTAGGACCAGTTGGCCTATGGTGGTGTTTAAGTCCATCATTTCTCTGTTCATGCATACCTCTCAAGTATTTTATTCATTCCTGTGATTTTGCATTTGGGTTTGTCTTTCTTCTTCTGTATGTAGCATTTCTCTAAGTATCCTCTGTAATGCTGGCTTAGTGGTCAAGAATGGCTTATATTTGTATGTATCATAGAAAGTCTTAATCTTGCTGTCTATTTAAAGGATAATTTTGCTGGGCATATTATTCTTGGTTGGAAAACAATTATTTGTTTTCAGGACTTTAAAAAGTGTGTGAGCATACTTTCTTTGACTTTAGGGTTGATGTGAATTCAGCTATTATTCTGATGGGTTTGCCTTTGTGAGGGAGCTGATGTTGCTCTTACAGCCTTTAAAATTATCTCTTTGCTTTGTAGATTTAGCATTACAACTGTAATGTGATGTGGAGAGGATCTATTCTGGTCTACTCTATTTGGCATTCTGGATGCCTCTGTGGTTTGAATATATACTTCTTCCCTTAGGTTTGGGAAGTTTTCAGCTATTATTTCAGTGAATAAACTTTATGCCTCTAGTTTTAGTTTCAGCCTGCAGCCATACCACTGTGGCATCTGATCCCATCAGATATCAGAAGCTAAGTAGGGTCAGCCTGGTTAGTACTTGGATGGAAGACTGCCTGGGAACACCAGGTGTTGTAGGCTTGGGAGAAGGACCTGGCAACCCACTCCCAAAAGTCAATCAGCCATTGAAAACCATATGAATATCAGAGAAGCACAATAGTGTTTTGTGTGTTGTACATAGGGTCACTATGAGCCAAATACTGACTCAATGGCACCTAAAGTTTTAGTTTCAGCTCCTTCTGTACCCCTGTATTTGTAGGTTACATGTCTTCATTCTGTCAAATACCTTGTGTAAATATTCATCATTTTTCTTCATCTTTTTGTCCTTCTTGGTATTGGAATAAATTAGGTTCCAACTTTTTCTTCTGTCTCTGATATTCTGGTTTTTTTTTTTTTTTTGCTTCATCCAATCTGGAAACATTAGATTATATTGTTACTTTTATTTGATTGACTATATTTTCTAGCTCCAGGATTTCTGTTTTGCTCTTTTATGGATCATGATGTCTTTCCTGAATTTTTCTTCTAAGTTGGATACATTTTTGTCTAGTGTTTCAATTGCATTCATCTGTTTGGTTGTGATATTTTTGAGGTCTTTTAACATACTTATAAGCAGGATTCTAAATTCTTTTTCTGGCATTCTTAGCATTTAGGTGTGCTTAGTTTCATTTATTGAAGGATTGTGTTCATTAGGGGTATCTTCTTCATCATGCTTTTTCATATTTCATATGGTTTGGGTTGAGTTTTGGGAATTTATTTGTCTAGTTATTACTGCCTTATATATTTGGGTATATATTGTTGTTGTTAGGTGCTGTCAAGTTGGGCCCAACTCATAGCAACACTATGTACAACAGATGAAGCACTATTGTTAGTGCTATTCATAAGGTTTTCAATGGCTAATTGTTTTTTGGGAGTGGGTGCTGGGTCCTTCTCCCAAGCCTACCACACCTGGTGTTCCCAGATGGTCTCCCATCCAAGGACTAACCAGGCCCAACCCTGCTTAGCTTTTGAGATCTGATGGGATCAGATGCCACAGTGGTACATCTGCAGATATATCTATATATCTATATCTATACCTATAGATACACACACACACATACACACACACACACACACACACACACACACACACACAATTCCAGGAGATATAACAGGTACAAGGATAGGAGATGTCCTTTTTTGGTTTCGACAAATAAATTTGGGAAGTTTTGATAGTATTACTATTGATGACTGGTGAAACCTAAAAGGAAAAACAGTTTAACATTATGACTACTAAGAAGGATAAAGAAAAATAACAAAGTCTAAGGAAGTAGAGAAAGAGAAGAAGTGATGAAGAGGCAAGCAGAAAAAAGAACACAAGAAAAACCAATGCAGCACAGCAGAAAAATAACAGCCAAAGAAATCAAAAGCCAGAAGAGAGAGAGAAAAAAACCTTATGTAAAAACAGATCAGCCAGTGCTGATTGTTTCAGTCTCGGTGTCAATCATCGGTTACCTTGTGAATCCTGTCTGCCCTCCAGATGTTGCTGATCAGCAGGCACAGTCCTTGCTCCCTACCACAGTTCTAGATCAGTTGTCAAAGTGGGCATGTACCCTCCAAACCCCTCCACACACCCATGGGATGATCCCACTCTGGGCCCACTGTCCCATGGTCTGCCACCATCCCGCGTCCACTGAGTCACCAGGTCCCCATGAGCTGCATCACCAGAAGTTGCTCCGTTGCTCCCTGCATGCCAGCCAGTGCGCACCCAGTCCTCTCTCCTTTGGGTGGTTACAGCCTACCGAGCTAGGTCTGTGTTGTCTGTGGCAGCAGCCTGAGCCCACAGTGGGTGGGTGTCCTGGGAAGACTATGATTCGGTTTGGTGCCTGGCTGTACCCCACGTCTCTGGGTGGGTTGGGAGGCCACTCAGGTGTTTGTTTGCAGACTAGTCTGGCTTCGGGGTGATCCCATGTGCTTCACCGCCCCAAGCCCGCAAAGCCTCTCCATCCCTGGGATCTGGTCCGCCCCGCCACTGTGCACTCAGTCTGTTTGTTCAGCACAACCACAGTCAATTCCCCAGGCTCACTCATTCTGGGCCTGCTGCACCACGCTGGAGGCACCTGGAAACTCCAGGTTGCTAGGGCAAGCCCAGTAGCAACCAACTCCTCTGGGCAGATGGCAGCTTGCCTGAACATTTGTTTACCTAATGGGGCATTAGTCTGGCTAATGCACTGTGCACTGTGATGCTGCAGCTCCTTAAGCACCCAAGGCTGTTCCTGGGGGGTGAGGGGGTTGGGGTGGGTAAAAGATCCAGTCCCTTTGTCTGTCAGACTGCACCTGTGTGTGTGCCTGCCCCCCTCAGCACTGTCCCCATGTTCCCAAAGTCCCCATTCTGTGGTTAGCTTTTGTTTATGGCCAATCTGCTCTGCAGTGCAGGGGCTCTTAGGTACGTTGGGTTTCCTTAGGCTGTTGGGTTTCTCTTCCCGCTGGGGCAGTCAGCACTGTGTTTCTGACGGCGTTCTTGCTACATCTTCCCAAGCTGTTTTTTCTTCCTCCTTTTTATCCGCAGTTGAGACTATCTACCCAACTGATATGGATTTTTTTTTCTCTTATCTCTCTTTTCCTTTTTCCTATTTCTTTCTGTTGAGTATAAAGTCTACATACCACTATTTTAGCTGTCCTGTTTCACTGGGTCTTTTGGAGGATGTTATCAATCCATCATCTTGACCTGTTTCTGAGAGAATAGAGCTTAATGCACACAATTAAACAAGAAAGGCTGGAAAATTTGAAATTTCATGACATTTCTTGAATTCATCAGTGACCCAAGGTCACAGGAACAACCCACTGGCCCCGCTATAAGGAGTGACAGGATGGGCTGAGAGGAATGGAGTGCCAGCTCTTGCCAAGAAGAATTCAGCCAGAAGAGTCAGGAAACCAGCAGAAGTCAGGTGAGAGTTGGTGAGAGAATGGGAGCCCTGGTGTTGGGGGGCAGAGACACAGGCACATTCACACTTTTTTCTCAGTGGGGAAAAACATCAGACAGCCTACTGGAGTTGGGAGAAAGGAACAGAAAAAAGCCTTATCCACATGGGGAAAGGTCAGAAATACTGAAGTGCCACATGCCTGTGATGTAGAAATACGCCTGCCCAAGACTGAGACTGAGTCGGAATAACAGAGAATCTTCCCTACCCCTTATCATCAGGTTCACAAGCACTGAGGAACTGGTAATGCTGGGACAGCTG
Organism: Pedetes capensis; assembly: GCA_007922755.1. NCBI lineage: Eukaryota > Metazoa > Chordata > Mammalia > Rodentia > Pedetidae > Pedetes > Pedetes capensis. The sequence continues at coordinate 18,834 of VMDO01009293.1, read as the reverse complement.
CAAAAGCGTGGAGACAGACCCTCCATAAGGCACAGTATAGCAGAAAGACTAGACGTGAGGGTAGAGACTCTGCAAAAAATCTCTGGACAAACCAGCCACCCTCACTCTAAACACAGGGGTGTCACCAGAGCAATTTAAAGCCACTGATGCATTAGGGCCAATCACAGCAATAGCAAACCCCAAATCTGCCCTTCTTTCAACTAGATTAACTCAACCTTCCCCTGCTAAGGGCCTGGAAGGAGAAAAATATGCCCATTTCTATGTCACTCTGTATTATCCTCAGCATTCAGTGGCAACAACAATAAAAGTATAAGGTATTTGTAAAGGAACCTGCACCTGTACCATGGTGGTGTCCGATCCCATCAGATCTCTGAAGGTAAGCAGGGTCAGACCTGGTTAGTACTTGGATGGGAAACTGCCTTGGAACACCAGGTGCTGTAGGCTTGGGAGAAGGACCTGGCAACCCACTCCCAAAAAACAATCATTCATTGAAAAACCTATGAGTAGCAGAAAAGCACTAAAAGTAGTGTTTCACCTGTTCTACTTAGGGTGGCCATGAGTCAGACACTGATTCAATGGCACCTAACAACAACATATGCAAAGAAAAGAAAAAAAATAACTCACTGCCAAGAGGCAAAGCAACCACAGAACCAGAGTAGACGGGATGCAGATGTTGGACTACGGAAAAGATTTTAAAATAGCTATGGTGTCTTAGGGGGCTAGGGTTTAGCTCAGTTGGTTGAGTGCTGTTCTGCACTCTTTGAGGCCTCGGCTTGATCCCCAGCACCACAGAAACAGGAGAAGGATATAGCAATCCACTCCTGAAGAAATCTTGAAACAATCAGCCATTGAAAACCCTATGAGGGTCAGTGTGAGTTGGACCTGACTCACCAGCACCTAACCAACAACAATAATATGGTGTCTTAGAGGATTCATGGAAAAGGTAGGTGACATACAAGATCAGATAGGTAATTGCAGAAAAGGGATGGAACTACAAGATGCAAAGGAAAAGTATAGAAATGGAAATCATAGTAACAGAAATGGATAATGCTGTGAGTAGGCTTGTCACTAGACTTAACAAAGTGAAATAAAAAATCAGCAAACTTGACTATGTATCAACAAAAATTACCCAAACTGAAAGAGAAAAAATAAACAGAGAAGAAGAAGGGTAAAGATTTGTGGGACAGTGCCACAAGACCAAGCTTATGCATTATTTTTCAGAAGAAAGAGAGAACACGGCATAATATTTGAAGAACTAATAACAAAATTTCCTAGATTAATAGTGGGTACCAAACCACGTATCTAAGAAGCAACAAATACCAAACAAATAAAATACCTAGTCATATCATATTCCCACTGCTAATAACAAAAGCAAAGAGAAAATTTCAAAAGCAAAGGAAAAGACACATTACATACAAAAGAATAAAGATAAGAATAATAGCAGGCTTCTCATTAGAAATAACATAAGTCAGGTGGCAATGTGGTGACTTCTTTAAGATGCTGAAAGTAAAGAACAGACCTCCATACCAGCTGACATATGGTGATGGGGGTGGGTACAGTGGTGCACACCTGTAATCCCAGTGACATGGAAGGCAGAGGTAGGAGAATTGCAAGTTCAAGGCCAGAGGCAGCCTGTGTAACTTAATGAGACAATGTCTCCAAATAAAGAGTAAAAATGGCCTGGGAGTGCAGCCCACGGGTAGAGTACCTCCAAAGCATGTGGGAGGTCCTGTGTTCAATCCCACAGTACAACACACCCACAAAAATATGGTGAAATAAATCAGAACAGTGGTTGTCTGTGTGTACGAGAAGTGGAGGGAGTGGAAATTGACTGGAAAGGGCCATGAGGGGACTTTGTGGGGTGGTAGAAAGGTGATGCATCTCGATTAGGTGTGAGACAGGTGGGGGCCACTACAAGGAGGCAAAAGGCAAATAAACGCTGGGCCCTTAACTTGCTACTCATTAGAAGAACAGTGTTGGCTTTTTCCACCCTCATCGGGCACTGCCAACAGCTGTATCATAAAACAGCAGGTTAATCCTCAAGGCCAGGATGTCTACAGACTCGGATCTCCTGGTGACGAGACCAGCTAAAACTGGTGGCGTTCAGGAGGCCACACAAATGACTTCTAATAGACTACAAATCCCTTGAGATTAAGGAGTCAACATCAAACCAGAAACATTAAAACTAGAAGAAAAGACAGGAAACATGCTCCAACACGCGGGCATAGGAAAGTATTTCCTTAACAAGACTCTAGTCCCCTGGGAAACAGCACCAAGAACTGACAAATGGGATTACATGAAATTAAAGAGCTTCTGTACAGCAAAGAAAACCATCAACAGAGCTAAGGAAGGGCCCACTGAATGGGAGAAAATCTTCACATCCTACACATCCTACAGAGGACTAATTTGTAGAACCTACAAAGAACTTAAGAAAGCAAATCCCAAGATGACAAATAGCCCAATATACCAGTGGGCAAAGGAAATGAATAGATAGTTCTCAAATGAAGAGAGTCATGGGGCTATGGAAGCACATGAAAAAATGCTCAATATCCCTAGCCATTGGGGAAATGCAAATCAAAACAACTCTGAGATTCCACCTAACTCCAGTAAGAATGGCCAAGATCAACAAAACTAATAACAATAAATGCTGGTGATGATGCGGAGAAAAAGGAACCCTTTTGCACTGCTGATGGGATTGTAAATTAGTTCAACCACTTTGGAAATCAATATGTAGATACCTCAGAAAACTAAGAATAGACCTGCCATATGACCCAGCTATACCACTCCTGGGAATATACCCAAAGGGAGACGAGTCATCATACCACAGAGACATCTGCATCTCCATGTTTAATGCAGCACTCTTCACAATTGCAAGAATGGATAAGAAAGTTGTGGTACAAATACACAATGGATTACTCAGCAATATAAAAGAATGAAACAATGTCATTTGCAGCAGAATGGATGGAACTGGAGAATATCATCTTATGCTAATGAATATCATCTTATGCTTATGCTCAAAAAGAGAAATATCTTATGTTCTCACTCATATGTGGGAGCTGGATCTTAAAGGAAGAAGAAGCTATGCATAAGTAGATATATTTAAAAATGAACAATTAAACTTAGCTAAGTAGGAAAAAGCCTGCAGCTGTACCACTGTGGCATCTGATCCCATCAGATCTCAGAAATTAAGCAGGGTTGGATCTGGTTAGTCCTTGGATGGGAGACCACCTGGGAACACCAGGTGCTGTGGGAATGGGAGAAGGACCTGGCAACCCACTCCCAAGAGACAATCAGCCATTGAAAATGCTATGAATAGCAGAGAAGCACTGACAATAGTGTTTTGTCTATTGTACGTGGAGTCACTATGAGTTGGACACTGACTTGATGGCACCTAACAACAACAAGAAGGAAAAATATAAGCAGAATGGAAAGAAGAAGGGAGGGAACTAGCAAAGGGAAGCAAAAGTTGTGGAAGGTGGAAAAAAGGAGGGGAAACAATGTAAAGGGATAAAGGGAGAGAGGATAATCTCAATGTAAGTGATGCAACTTCATGGGAAAAATAAGGGAATATAACCCATAAATGCATATGAGTTTTACTACATATTAATCAAAGGTTTCCATAAACTTTTTAAGTTGATGAAAGTGTAACCAAAAGTGATATAATAATTGCACAGTGGAAAAAGCAAAGCAAATGCTGTATTACTCTGTACCCCATCAACATTTATCAATAAAGGGGGAAAATTTTTAAAACAAGAATTAACAAAGACAAGGGGAATTGTTATCAAGGAAAAACCTCATCATACAAAATGTCCCTTAAGCCCCCAGAATCAACTCAGATGTTATACTATCTGTTAGATCAAGAGTACAGCATGTGCTCTTAGCTAACTTAGAAATCACCGATCTAGAGGTCATAGGACTAGGCAGTATATTCCTAGTTTCTTCTGACTTTTCTGTAGATAGCACATCAGGCATGTAGGTTATGGTAACAGTTGCCTAGGTTACTTTGCAGAAAACTTGAAGGTTGCTTGTGCTGAAAACACTGACTTTTCCCCTGGGCCTGCAGGTATCTGATGGGTGACTGGAGCAGGATGAGAAGGCTCAGCATTTCTGTCTTCATACTGGGTCTGTCATCTTTGCTGTATTAACCTTTGGCTCAAATTCTACTCAACTCTGCAGGAAGACATGTTGATAATTTTAAAAATGTTTTGCCTAAGACTATAATACAGAGTTCATTTGGCCTGTTGCCCATTGGAGCTGGCATGCATTTCTTCTCTCCTACTCTTGTGCTTCCTTGGTACTTCAAACACTTAAAGTCCCTCACCCTTATTATGCCCAGATGGAACCATGAGGATGGAATATTCATGCTCAACACAGACAGCAGCCCTAAGAGTGACTCAGCAGTTCCTGGCCTAAGTCACCTGCACAAACCTCAAGACCGATGTTTGCATACAGTAAGGGAACCATCTTTTGAAACCATGCCTGTGGACACCCAAGGCTTGAACTGTCCTGTTCTTTTGTGCACACTTCCCAGAGACGTCAGAAGTGAGGAACCAACCCATTCCGTAGTCTTCATCATTACCATTTTGTTTTAGCAACTAAGTGTCTCTCAGCCCCTATGTATTTGCTTTCCACTTACACTGTGTCCCGTACCTCCACTGAGGAGAATTTGTCACCACATGATGCAGATTCCCAGTGTTCTAGTTCCCCCTGCAAGGAATTTATCCATGTGCTCATCAAATTTATGAACCGCACTGTCCTAGAATCCCACTGTGAGAGCCTGGTTTCTGGGACCACTTCTGGTACCAATTACTGTGTCCATCAGGGTCCCAGCAGGGAGCAGATGGCATGCTTAAAAAGATAATTAATGAGGACACTTTGTCCTAACAATAAGAAGTAAAGGGCTGAAAAAACTTACAAGATCAACAACTCTCCTTGGATACTTAGAGAAGTGAGGTCACAGGGCAAACTTCTGCCCCAAAAACTACAGAGAGAGAGAGAGACAGATGCGAATGGAGAATTACTACTTAGCAAAGCAGACACCACCCCCACAGGAGTCAGAACCGGAGTAGGAAAACTGAAGCCGCAGGTGAGGATGTGCCGGAGGCTTTGTGTCTGAAAGACAAGCACTCCAGGAGGGTCCCTGCGTGAGGGCCTCACTTTCGAGGTTCATCTTCCAGTGCTTGACCTCGGGCCCCCAGTGAAATTTTAAGACAAACCTCTCTGGGCCCACGGAGGGGCACTTTGTCCATCCCGCATGTATTAGTCACGTGGCGCACTGCTGTGATGGAGAGACTGGCCAAAGCAAACTTACTGAGGGGAAGATTTATTGAGGGCTCAGAGCTAGAGGATCACAGTCCATAATGGTGGCAGGGCAAATGTGGCAGTGACAGGCAGCAGGGCTCACGGCAGACAACCTTACAGCATGGCGGATCAGAAGGAGAGAGCAGAGAATACTAGAAGGCAGGTCTGGTGAAAGGAACTTCCAAAAACATAGCGCCAGTGACTTGCTTTCCCAAAGCTAAATCCCACCTCCCAGTTGCATCACCTCCCAGGACAGCACCACCAGCTGGGGACCAAATGTTCCGCCACAATGACTTCTGGGGGACCTTTGGATCCAAACCACATTTTGTCCCTGGCGCCCAAAGGTCATGACCCTCTCATCATGAAAAATGCATGTCGTCCAACCTCAAGCGTCCCCAAATGGTCTTAACAATCTCAACTGAGACTCAAGTCCAAAGTCTCCACTGAGACTCAAGGCAAACTTCGCAGTGAGCCTCTGCAAAACAAAAAACAGGTTATATCTCACTTCCAACATGTAATGGCACAAAATAAGAATTCTTATTTCCAAATGGAGGAATGTTGTGGTTGTTGTTGTTAGGTGCCGTCGAGTCGGTATCCGACTCATAGCGACCATCTGTACAACAGGGGAAACACTATTGTCAGTGATTCTCTGCTGTTCATAGGGTTTTCAATGGCAGATTATTTTTGGGAGGGGGTTGCCAGGTCCTTCTCCCAAGCCTACAGTTTCTGGTGTTCCCAGGCAGTCTCCCATCCAGGTACTAACCAGGCCCGACTGTGCTTAGCTTCCGAGATCTGACGGGATCGGATGCCACAGGGCTACAGCTGCAGAAATGGAGGAATAGAGGCACAGAAAGGAAATACTGGCTCATAAGAAGACCAGTAACCCACTGGACAAACAAATCCTGTGGCTCCATGTGGAATCTGGTCTATGTGACACCATCTGGCTTCTGGCAAGTGGCATCATCTGGGCTTGAACAGACTTGGGTGGCTTCATCCCAGTGGCCCTCCCATTTGCAGCACACATGGCCCTCATAGGCTGGCTTCACTTGCTGTTGGCAGGCTCCCTTGACAGACATTTCACATTGCTGGCATCTCCAACATCCTGGGGTCTCCATCGCTGCTTAGGTTGCACCCTCCAAGCTTCAACAAAGGCCCCATGGGGGCTCTCTGCCAGGCATCTGATGCTGGTAAACATTGCCTGGCCTTGCAGGCTCTCTTGTGGAACCTTAGTGGCAGCCTCTAAAGCCCCTCCATTATTGTATTCTTCACACTGTCAAAATCAGCACCACATGGATGTCACCAAGAGTTGCTGCCAGCTCAAGAGGTAGCTTCACCCTTTAGAGCCACAGCTACAGTGGTGGCCTCTGTGTGCACAGGCCAATAAACAATTTCCCTGGAGTCCCCTTTGCAGTAAGGCATCTTGGAGGCATTCACTTTGTAGCCACTCTTCTTTTAAATGGGTTTTTAGTTTCACAGCCTGGGCATTCAGTGGGAGGGGCCTGGCTGACTCCTTCTGTGCCTTTGGGGTATTTTTCCTATTGTTCTCTTTAATGGCACTTAAGACTCAACAGCACCTAGCAACAATCATTTCAACAATTATGGCCTCTTTGCCTGAACAGCCCTGCTCATAGCAACTCTTAGAGAAACTGCAGCTTTTTTCCTCTTTAACCTGCATATTTTTCAAGTACTTCTGTTTTTCCATTTTCTCGGACTTTTGTTTTTCATCATAAATCTGACTAAAACTAGCAAGTAAAAACCATGTCACAGCCCAAATATCTTTCTGCCCTTATCTTACTTCCTCCACCAACTTAATTAGTCTATTAGTTTTAAAGTCAGCCTCATTCAAACCTTTAGGATATGGACACAGCACAGATAAGCTCTTTGCAAGAATTATGGAAGCCCAATAGAAACTCATTTTGTTCTAAATCCTGTGACCACCATCCACATTTCTATGAGTGGCAGCTTTCTGGTCTTCTACTAATCAAGCTCTGCTTACAGCATTTGAGGGCCTCTCTTGCTCACATCTCAAAACTCTTTCAAACACCTCCCCACAAACAAGTTACAATGACCTAAGAACCACAGTCAGGTTTCTGCACATCAACAACCCCACTCTCCAGTACTAATTTTCTGAATTAGTCAGGTAGCGCATTGCTGTGACATGGAAACTGACTGAAGCAAAGTTATGGGGGGGAAGATTTATTGGGGACTCACAGTTAGAGGATCATAGTCCATAATGGCGGTGGCACAGGCGTGGCAGCAGCTGGTGGCAGGGCTCATGCCAGACAACCTTATGGAATGACAGATCAGAAAAGAGAGTAGAGAGTGACCAGAATCTCAGATATGGGTAAAAACCTCCAAAGCCTTCCCCCGACAGTGACCTACTTCTTTAAAGCCAATTCCCACCCCCTAGATTCCATAATCTCCCAGGAAAGCATTACCAGCTGGGGACCAAGTGTTCAAACACATGGCATTTAGGAGACATGTGAATCAAAACCATAACATCATATCACCCAAATGGTGGGCAAAAAACCTGAGAGGCCCTGGTGAGGGTTACAATCCAGGGTCACAGACTCCCCAAAATGGAGATCCAAGCATACAATGGTAGAATGTACCCCCCTCCCACACCTGAGCATGGATTACCAAAGGCCTCACTACAGTTAAGTCCTTTTACCCAGCACATTATATTCACCTTTTAACCAAAAATTACAGGGCACACTAAAAGCCAGAAAACTCCATTTGAAGAGACAGAATAGCACCATAACCAGACCCCAATATGATATAAATGTTGGAATTCTCAGAATGGGAATTTTAAAATGCTACAATTAATAGGTTGTTGTTGTTGTTAGGTGCCATCGACTCAGCATCTGACTCATAGTGACCTTACATACAACAGGAGAAACAGTATTGGTACTGCTTTCTCTGCTATTTATAGGGTATTCAACGGCAGGTTGTATTTTGGGGAGTGGGTTGCCAGGTCCTTCTCCTAAGCTTACAGCACGTGATGTTCCCTGACAGTCTCCCATCTAAATACTAACCAGGCCCGACCCTGCTTAGCTTCCAAGATCTGGTGGCATCAGATGCCACAGTGGTATGGCTGCAGTCATGATTAATATACTCAGGACGCAAATGGAAAAAGCATAAAACATGCAAGAACTGATGGAAAATGTAGGCAGAGAGATGAAAAACATAAAAGAAATGATAGAGATTAAAAAAACCATAATGAAAATGAAGATTGCCTTTGATGGGTTCATTAGTAGATGGGACATAGCTGAGAAAAGAATCTCTGCACTTGATGGTATGTTGATAGAAACCTCTAAAATGGGAAGGGAAGGAGAAAAAGCCTGAACAGAACATAATAGCCAAGAACTAGGCGACAGCTACAAAGGTATCAATATGCATAATGAGATACCAGACCGAGAAGAAAAAGAGAAAGGAGCAAAAGCAACATTTGAAACAACAATGACTGAGAATTTCCCAAAATTACTGTTATACATCAAACCATAGATATAGAAAGCTCAGAGAACACTAGACTGAACAGATGCAAAAAACCAAAACCAAAACCAAAAAACAAACCAAAAACCCTACACTAAGGCATATCATTGTCAAACTACAGGAATTCAAAGATAAAGAAAAAAAAAAAAACTTAAAAAAAGCCAGAAGGAAAAAGTCTTTTCTGTAGAGGATCAAAGACGGTTGTTACAACCAGCTTCTACACAGAGGCCACACAAGCAAGAAGAAAATGAAGTGAGCTGGGTGTGGTGGTCACTCCTTTGACCCTAGCACTCAGGAGGTAACTGAGGCGGGAAGATCACGACCTGGAAGTCGGCCTCAGCTATGTAGTAAGACTATATCTCAAAAAAGCCCCCAAAGCCCCCAGACAAACAAAGAGCCCAAGAAGATAAAGTGAAATAAAGTACTGAGAGAAAAAAAACCCACGAACCTAGTATTTGTTGCTGTATGACACAGATTCCCACTGTCCCATTTCCCCTTGACAAGAAATTTACATGCTGTGAAAAATCCTTCCAAAACAAAGGAGAAATGAGACTTTCTCAGACAAACAAAAATTGGGAGAATCTGTTGCCAGTAGACCTGCCTTGCTAGAAATACTGAAAGAAATTCTTCAGACAGAGAGAAAGTGATGAAGATTAGAAACCTAGATCTGCACAGAGAAAGGAAGAGGATCAAAAAAGAAATAAGTGAAGATAAAATAAAAAAAATTTACTTTCATTATTCTTAGTTGATCTAACATTAAGAGTTTTCAGGTGTGGTAGCCATGCCTGCAATCCCAGCACACAGGAGGCTGAGGCAAGAAAACTGTGAGTTGTCAAACTACAGTAAAGGCAGGCCATCCTAGGCTACATAGTAAGATACTGTCACAAAAAACCTGTCATTATTTTTTAAAATGGTTCTGAGGTTCAAACTCAGGCCCTTGCACATGCTAGAAAAGTGCTCTGCTACAGAGCTATACGGGCTGGGATTTAGCTCAGTGGGTAAAGTGCTGTGCTGCAGTCTCTGAGGCCCCGAGTTCAATTCCCAGCACTGCAAAAATGGGAGAAGGGCCTGGCAATCCACTCCCAAGGTAATCCCGAAGCACTCAGCCATTGAAAACCCTATGAGGGTCACTATGAGTTGGATACCAACTCGACAACACCTAACAACAACAACAGAGCTATACACTCAGCCCCTATCTTTAAAAAAATGGACAAAACCCAAACAAAACAGATAAGAGTTCACTCAACATAATAATAGTGCCAAAATACTTAAGGATTACAGTTTACAGAGAAGTGTAATGAGCAACAGCATTGATACAGGGGTAAAAGAGAAGAATTGGGATTATTGTTTTATTGTAAAGTATTCATACCACCTGTGAAGTTATCTAGTGTTAGTTGTAGATATATATATTGCAAACTATAGAGCAGCCACTTTAAGTTTAAAAAAAAAAAGAAAAGAAAGAAAAGAAAAAGAAGTATAATTGATATTCTGAGAAAGGAGATAATCTGAAATCACATAAAATTCATTATTAAAACCACAAAAGGTAGAAAAAGAGAAGACAAAATGCAAACAAAGAATAAAGGCAATATTCATTAAAAACAGTAAAAAACCATGGTAGTTGAATTAACTATATGAATAATCACCTTAAACATAGATGGTCTAAATACACCAATTAAAGGCAGAGATTGTCAGAGTGGGTCAAAAAATGAGACTCAACTAGGTATGCGGGTGCATGCCTATAATCCCAGCACTTGGGAGGCTGAAACAGTAGGATTGAGAGTTCAAGGCCAGCCTGGAGTACATGGTGAGACCCTGTCTCAATGAGACAAAACAAAACCAAAGAAGACTCAACTATATGTTGTCTACATGAAACTCACTTTAAATATAAAGATAATTATCTATTAAAGATAAAGGCATGGAGTGTGGGGAGTCGCCCTGCGGCTGGACTTACTCCGGCCATGAGCAGGAACAAGCCACCAAAGACCCGCCATCTGGTGAGGGGAAGCCAAGCACCGGAGAACTATGCCACCCAGAAAGGAGGCTTATGCCCACAGCTACTCTGAGAAGCCTTGAGAAAGGCAGGCTCAGAGGCTTATGCCCATGGTGGCTCCTTGCTTCTTTCTTCCCAGTGAAGACGCCGATTCCAAATGCTCTGCTCCAACAGCTCTTTATTGCTTCGTCTGTCCTGGTCGATGGAATGGACCCCTACTGCTCCATTCACTGCCCTTATATTCTCTCCAGGGGCTAGCCAGGGACCAATCAGAGGCAGTCACCCCATACAGGTCTTGGCCAATCAGGGGGGATATGCAAATTTGGTTTTGTAAAGTGACCAATCGGGGGTGGTTCCTGAACAGTCCAATCAGGAGCCGTTCAGTGGTTTGGAAACAGCCAATCGGTATCGAGGAAAGGGATTGGATGCCAGTGCCATCTTTAGAAGCTCGCCACCCAGGGGTTCCCAGATGTAGGGCAAAGGTTAGTGCCTGGGGAACAAGCCTCACACCTCCAAGTGGGCCTAGATAGGCCCCAGGGCAAACTGCCTGTCTAGGCAGTGCCCTACAATGGAGAAAGATATACCATTCCAATATTCATCAAGAGAAAGCAGGAGTAGCTATACTAATCTTAGACACAGCCCACTTCAGAGCACAGACAATTATCTGCGATAAAGAAGGACATTCCATAATCAAAATGCGGTCAGTTCTCCAAGAAGACATAATCATCTCTAATTTGCATGTGCAGAATGTCCAAAAGGTAGGCAGAAACTAATAGGACTACAAGGAGAAATAGATGCCTCCACTAATATAGTTGGAGATGTCCTTTTCCAGCAGGCGGAAGATCAGTAAGGCCATAAGTAAACTCAAAAGCACCATTTAAAAAATCAATAAACTGGTTAAAATGGATTCATGAAGAATACTTTACCCACCAACAGCAGGATAAACCTTCTCCTCACGGAACATTCCTTCTGGGTTGCAAAACATAGTGTGACCAATCTAAAAGAATAGAAATTACACAGTGTATATGCTCTAACCACAGTGGAATTGCACTAGAAATCAATAATGTACAGACAGCTGGAAAAGATACTTGGAGCAATTTTAACAGATGGACTCTTCACAACAGGGAGCAGAGTTGAATGAACAAGCAGGGCACAGAGAAGCACCAAGAGATAAACTTCAGGAAGCAGCTGCCACTCCGGCACCCTTCTTTCACATAAACTAAAATGTTGGAGGCGATTTGACTCCCTAATCGACAACTCTTAGCCCCTTCCCTGGTGCCGTGGCTGCCTTAAGCAAAGGACTATCAGCTAAATAGCCTCCACACTGCTCTCATGCCAGCCTGGCTGTTTAGAACACTCCACGGATGAAGAAGCTACATGGCAACCACAGCTGTTTGCTGCCAAAGAATAACTCCAGCTCCAGAGGGCACTATCCCAGCTACAACTTTTTCACAACAGTGTGTGCCAGGTTTTGTCATCATCATCTTTAGTGAACTCCAGATGATCCTGAAGACATTTTCAACCAGGCCAGAGTGGACACACCTCTCGTGGTGGCTCAGCAGAAGGGCTGTGATTGTGCAAACATAGTCTTTCATTTGCATGAGGACTATGCCATGGTTGTGCAACGTCTTTGCCACACCTGCTTTCTGGCTGTGTAAGTAGGCTGTTTGACTCACTTTTTGAGTCAGCCGGGAGACACTCTCCTGCTCTTTCCCAGGTCTTGCAACATTAGGCCCAATAAAAGGGTTCTTTTAGTGGTCTTTTCTTGCTTACTTTTGATCTCTGTCATTAGTGCAGCAGGCTGACCTGGTAACAAGAAGAGAGGACAGTGACAAGAGCAGAGCAGTAGCAGTGGTGGCAGTGGCATTTGTCATGAGAGGGCAGCTGAAGAGTTCCAGAGAGTGGCTGGGGCAGAAATAGCAGGAACAGAGGCAGTGGAGACAATGAGGGCTGTAAAGAGCTGTAGATGAGAAGCTGCAGGCCCGGTCACTGAAGGAGTTGCAGGGAGCTTCCAATCCTCAAAGGCCAAGGGTCTCAGACACCCAGGTATGAGAGCCATAAACACGAGCTACTGTGAAGACCTGAAGATCCTGGCACTCTAGGCCTAACAGCTGTAGCACTTGTTGCAGTAAGACTGAGGGTCCCAGTGCCATAGGTCTGTTCAAGAGCTGTAACACTAGCAGGCACTTTCTGCCACTACTTGCTGTGGTCTGCTGCTATCATTCACTGCTGCTGAAAGTCAAGGATTTCAATAGCTGCCAAGTGCCAGAGCCACTGGTGAAAGCCCAGAGTAATAAGCCTCCAACCTGAGCACCTGGAGCCATAAGTCTCTGGCTTCTAAAGCTTGGAGCAATAGGCCCCTAGCTCTTGGGGTTTGGAGCTGTAAGCCTCTGGGTCTGCCAGTCCAGACCCTAGGCTTTGAGCACTAAATGGCCCAGGATTTCTAGCACTGGAGGAGCATCTCCTTGCCTACTCATGATTTTTCCCTGGGAAGAGCAAAAAATCCCCAGCCAGGTGATTGGTAATATTCCCAGTAGGTGATGCAATCTGTGGACATCAGCTTCCTGGGGCACAAAAGAAGGTGGATCTTACATGGCAAATGGAGACTATCTACACATGTTACTGAGTATCAACAACAACCAGAGATACAATTTTGTAAAATACTGTTGAAAAGAGCAAGAAACAATGGAAGGAACTAGGAAACAAAACTTTTCTAAAAAGTGAGCAGAAGGGTGAAGGAAAACCATAAAAGCTTATTGAGAGATATTAATAAGATCTGAAGAAATGACAAATATATACCATAGTCATGGATAGGAAGTAGTAGAACTATGTCAATTTTCTTCTAAATTGCCCTATAAAATGCAGTTTTCACTAAAACCTCAAAAGGGTTTTTAGAGAAATTGGATGAGCTGATTCTAGAACTTATATGAAGAATCAAAGGTTGAATAATAGTCAAAATATTTTAGAAGAAGGAAGAGAAGAAGGAGGTCATGGAAAGGAAACGACCTGTAAGGAATGGAAAGGAATGTATCGTAAAACTACAATAATCAAGGCTGTAGTCCTGGTGTGGGGACAAAGTCACCACTGAGCCAAATGTGAAAATGCGATGTGTGAAAGTACTGGCATTGAGCAGATGGGAAAGGAAGTATTTCTCTATAAATGGGCTAAACCAATAAGCTGTACTTATGAAAAATGTTAGGTTGGCCCCCATCTTAGGTGAAACAGAAAAGCAATTCCTCACGGAGTTGGTGCAATAAGTGGTTGATAGATTCTGTATCTATGTCATGTTTAGAAAGAACGAAACCAGGAAAGCCTACCGCTTCTGTGATTCATCTGGGAAGGTTTGAGCAGGAGTCCAGGTGCTGGGAAATGGTGTGCGTAATGAAAGGAGAACCATCGGATAGGCAAACATGGGAGACAGGTGGTCAGCAGACCACGATGACCTGAGAGGGCCCTGGAGAACTTATCTCAGAAAGGTGGACGGAGCTAATGCATAGAAAAAATAAGTCTGGTGGGCCAGAAAGGGGCTGCACTCCTAGAGTGGGGCGCGAGGAGCCTTGACAAGGTGCAGTAATGTGGCGTCCTCATGGTGCTCTAAGGAGAGGAGTGATGTGGGCAGAGGCGATGTCACACCACACAGCTGAGCAGAGATGACGTCTGGCAGGAGGATGAAGGAAAGGGCAATTCTGGAGGCCAGGGATCCAGCCAAATGTATTTCCGTCCTAAGTGCAGACTGTAAAGAGAATTCTAACCTGAGCATTGGTTTCTTCAATGAACTGCTTGTGTTCCCTTGGACATCTAATGCCAAGGTTCAGTCTTATACACAGGGGGACCCCTTCCACATTGTCATGGGAGTTGCACCCCCTTTCTCCTTTCTGCTCCAGGATTCAACTCACAGTGGTGCACAGCTGTCTCAGCATTCATAGAACATCATAATGTACCAAGAACCCCACGTGAGTCTGCTGCATATCTTTCAGCTGGATTCCTGGGAAGAATAATGATAAATCTCATGTTTCCGTGCTTGATGTGTGCCAGCTATTAAGTGGTCTCTCTATGTATATATATATCATCTCATTTAATTTACAATGTCACCTTATGGAGTATTGCTTTGGTTAACTGCATCATAGAGAAGGATAAGAGACAGATGAAAGGTGAAAATGTTTATTGTGTCTAAATCCAGTAAGTCATATTTGTACAGCATATAAGTAATGCCTAAATATGAAAGGAAAAAAGGAACCCGGTAGATAGGTAAGTGAATAGATGTTATAAGTTGGTCATTCAAAGAAGGGAATCCGAAACGCTTGACAAGTCTATCGAGAGGCTCTCAAACTCTCTAATAACGAGAGAAATTAAGCAACACTGAGATGCTACTTTACATTTATGAGGATAATAAAAATTAGGACAGGAGGATACCACATCTGAGGGAGCATGGAGGAGATGGGAATCTCTGGAATCCCTTGTCGGAGGCTAGAGAGATAGAAGATGTCTAAGACGTAATGCCAGCATGCTCAGAGACGGTGAGTGTTCCCAGGAGATCCTGAGAGTCTATCTGTAGGCGCCCTCACGGGGCCTCCCGAGGGAATGCACCCAAGGCCACCTGCACGGTTGTTTGTGTAGCAGAAGCTGGTGTGTCATCCATCATTAGAGGAATGAGTAAATAAAATATGGTGGGTCTGTGCTGCAGAATACCATGCAGTAGAGAGAAGCAACAAAGTCGGTGTTTATAGAACACCTTGTGTACATTTTTTAAATCCCTACAAGTATATTGCGCCTGCAGCCATACCCCTGTGGCCTCCCATCCCGTCAGATCTCAGAAGCTAAGCAGGGTCGGGCCTGGTTAGTTCTTGGATGGGAGACTGCCTGGGAACACCAGGTGCTGTAGGCTTGGGAGGAGGACCCAGCAACCCATGCCCAAAAAGCAATAAGCCATTGAAACCCCTAGGGATAGTAGAGAAGCGCTGACAATACTGTTTCGCCCGTTGTAAGTAGGATCAGGATGAGTCGGACATGGACTCCAAGGCACCTAACATCCACAAGCATATTAAGCAGCTTTCAAGGCCTTGGGCGTCACATAATGCAGGTCAGCTACCCCGGAGGGAGACGAAAAAAATGAGGTAAGTCTACCATGGCGGCTGTTCACTGCCTAGAGAGTTTCCAGGTGCAGCCCAGAGTGGGGAAACTGAGGCGAAGACCGGGTCTGTCTGAGCTGTGCAGGCCAGAAGGCTTGAGTTCTCAAGGGACAGGAGCAGGGAGGCAAGAGCGGCACAGGGAATGAGCAACAGAGACCCGCAGAGGCTCCCCAGGCATCAGCAGAGTACAGAGCAGCACACACATCCGGCAGAGCCCCAGCAGCGGCCAGAGAGGCCAGTGGAATAATTCCAGAATGACACCACCAGCTCAAGCAGGCCCGGGCGCCCCTCCAAGGCCGGCCAGGCAGAACAGAAGACCACGCAATCAATAGGACACCCAGTAGAGTCCTCAAAAGGGGTTTGCCTTATTTACTTCGCCAAGGATAAGGGGGCAAGTTTTTATCATAGTAAGGAGATAAATGCAGTAAGAAGACATAAAAATCAGCTTCAAAATATGTGGGGCAAAACTTGATAGAGCCACAAGAGAAAATAGACAACCCTACAACCGTGGCTGGCGATTTCAACACCACTTCCTCAACATTCAATAGAACAAATAGAAACTTAGTAAAAATACAGAAGACTTGAGCAACGCTATCAAATAACTCACCCAACTGATGTTTATAGAAAACGTCGATTTATAGATAAAGCTACCTAACAATAGCAGAAAACATATTTTTAAGTGCATTTTGAGTATTTACCAATATAAACCATATTCTGGGACATAAAACCAGTCTAAAGTGATTCAAATCATACCAAGTATGTTCTCTGGCCAAAATGAAATTAAGTTAGAGATCAGTAATAAAAAGTTATTGGGAAATTCTTCACAATATTTGGAAACTAAATAATATACAAGTTAATAACCAATGCTTAGAAATCAAAGATAAAATTACACAGTACTTAGTAAGGAATAAAGATAAAAATATGTTTTGTAGAATGTAGCTAAAGCAATATTTAGGGGGAAATCCATAGCACTATGCTAGAAAAGATCTCAAATCATTGCCACCAGTATTCTCCTTTAGACAGCAGAAAAAGTAAAGCAAATTAAATTCTGAGTAAACAAGAAAAAAGGAAAAATATACATCATAGAAGAAATCAACAAACTAGAAAACAAAAAGACCACCAACAAAATCAATAAAATGAAAGTATGTTCTTCGAGATGATCAATGCAATTAATAAAATCTTTGGGTAGATTGATTTGGAAAAAGACATAGAAGACACAAAATACCAGCACCGGAAATGAAAAAGAACACATCACTACAGTACCTATAGGTACTAAAATAATACAAAGGAATGTTACAAACTACCTCGTGTAAGTTAAATGTAATGAAATGAAATAGGAAAAAAAAAACTTTTAGAAATGCAAATTATCAAAGCTCTCTCAAGAAGAAGTAGACTGCCTGAATAGTCTTTTACTTACTGAACAAGTTAAGAACCTTTCCACAAAGAAACCTCAGTCTCATATGGTGTCACTGATCAGTTCTGCAAACGTATGAGAAATAAATAACATTGAATTCTAGGGAAAACAGAAGAGGAGGATACACTTTCAACTGACTCTGTGAAGCCAGTATTATGCTGGTACTAAAGCCAGACAAGGGCTAGGAGTTAGCTCAGTTGGTGGAGCGCTGCGCTGTAGTCTCCGAGTTTTAAGACAAAGTCATACTATGTAGCCCAGGCTGGCCTTAAACTCATCATCCTCCTGACTCAGCCTCCCAGGTACTGAGATTACAGGCACGTACCACTATGCCCAACTAGATGCAAAATCCTTAAACATTTGAACAAATTGAAAGTATCAATCCATAGTAAGGACAATACATCACAAGGTGGCGTTTATCTCAGGATTGCAAAGGTGGTTTGCACCTGAAAATCATCAGTCAATATAATTCATCACATTAATAGACCAAAAAAGGAGAAACAAAACAAAGCAAGCAAACAAACAAAAAACCAGAAATTTTCTGAAGAAAGGCAGAGAAAACATTTGACAAAATCTGGATCAATTCCAGAAACTAGCCTTCTGCAGGAGAGGAACAGAAGGGAACCTACAAAAGCACACAGCTAGCACTGTGCTTCTCGGTGCAAGCTGGAATGGTTTCCCCCTGGGATCAGGAACAGGGAGAGGATGTTCACTTTTTGGTTCCAAGTCTGCTTTCATCATCTCTATCAAGGGTGGTTGTACCCAGGGCAGTCAGGGAAGAAAAAGAAACCAAAGGGACCCCAGCTGAAAAATAACAATCAAAACTGTCTTCTGTCACAGACAAAATAATTGCCTATGTGAAATCCTACAAGTCTTCAAAACTGCTATTAGAAGTAATTAGTAAGTTCAGCAAGTTGGCAGAATTTAAGGGAAGTAAAAAATGTCATTGTATTTCTACATAGGGTCACTATGGGTGAGACCTTACTCCACGACACCTAGCAGCAGCAGCAGCAGCAGCAACAACAACAACAACAAATGTTCAGAAATTAAATTACAAGCAGTACCATTTACCATAACATTGAAAACTTAAATACATGGGGGAAAATCTGACAACTATGTTCTAAACTCGTATACTTTACTGAAAATTACAAGTCACTGGTGAGAAGTTAAAGAATACCTAAACAAATAGAAAGATATATTGCATTCCTGCTAAGATTCAACATTTTTAAGAGGTTAATTCCCCCAAGTTGATCCATGGATTCAACATAATCCCAGCAAAATCCAGGCAGGATGTTTTTTTTCAGGAATTGAATTAATGTGGAAATGTTACAGATCTAGAAGATTTAAGCCAGGGCTGGTGGCCCACACTGTGGTCCCTGTGATTTGGGAGGCCAAGTCAGGAAGATAGCTTGAACTCAGGAGGTAAAAATCAACCTGGGCAGAATAGCGACAGAGATGCCATTGGGGGGGGGGAAGGAGGGAGAGCAGAGAGAGAGAGAGAGAGAGAGAGA